>CAIGRP010133499.1:0-12934 GCA_903798385.1 Fraxinus cuspidata | reverse complement strand
TTAGTTGGGCTAAAATTAATTTTTTTTGTTGGGCTAAATTTTTCATACTTTACAAGTCAATTTACTTCAACCCCCCATCCGCCTTTGATAATTGAAAATGAGTTCTGAAAATAAAAAGAATTTTCAAAAAAATGGGAGGCCATACATACAACATTCTCAAAATATAAAAATAGAAAAAGTACGGGGTTGTTCTCTTTGTGTTTCNCTTCAACCCCCCATCCGCCTTTGATAATTGAAAATGAGTTCTGAAAATAAAAAGAATTTTCAAAAAAATGGGAGGCCATACATACAACATTCTCAAAATATAAAAATAGAAAAAGTACGGGGTTGTTCTCTTTGTGTTTCTGTTTTGTGTTTTGAGTTTTGAAATCATTTTGAGTTTTGTGTTTTGAGTGCCCATTTTGAGATTGTTGAAAACGTGTTCTTTTTGACATTTTGAAAAATTGTTTTGAAAATAACAAAAACGCGTTTTGAAAATTTTGACTTGATTATAACTGGAAACACTCAAAACTACAAATTTGTCGTTTTGTGTTTCCTTCATAAATTTTTAGCTTGTTTTCAAAAACGTTTTTGAAAATGGGAAAGAGAACGCATTTTCGCTATTTTGAAAAATCGAAAACAGAAAATGACTTGAAAATGGTAAAGAGAACAAGCCCTACACTTTTCAAAAATTACTATATTTTCTTGTTCTTAAAATTTTTAGAAGTTTCTACAGTATATGTAATACGGAGAAGGCATTGTGGGGAATGTGGGGGCTTGTTTGTCCTTTTTACTCACAGTCACATGGTGCCAGTATTGATGCAGAAATAATTTTTTTAGGGGGGGCAGAAGGAACTTGTTGAGCAGTCCCCTTTCAAGCAACTATATGCATTTGGATTTTTATCAACGATATACTGTGTTTGCCTTTATGATTTTCGGTTCTTAAATAATTTTGTAGGTAGTTAATAGGTCACAATCTTCATGTATCTTTTTCCTCCATTAGGGATGAACAAAAGATACATTAAATCGTCAAATTGAATTGAAAATGGTGTTTTGTAATCCTCGATTTGGGTCTATGCGGTTCTGGTTTCAACCTTAACCAAATCGTTTGAAAATAGTTCGATTTAAGTTTCGATAATTAAAAATCGCTTGAAAATAGATCCTGTTTGGTTCCCATTTTCTATAAATAAAATTCAATGATACATTTTAGGAGAACCGCAATTTTTTCAACTATATTTATGAATTTCATCAAAATATACTAAAAATTATTTTTTTGCGAAACCAAACGGGGGCTTATTACCCAACCTTGTAAAGGTTGAGTTAAATAACTTGTAACTTTATTAATAAGTAAACAAATAAGTTTTTAAAATAAATAATAAGAATTTTATTAAATAAATAAATGACCTGTTGAGAAAACAAATTGTATAGAGCAGCGACGTTACTTACTGTTGTGTCTCTGTCTGTGTTGAGTTTGAAAATGACCGCTCGTAGATTAATGTCGCCTTCTCCAATTCCATCTTCCTTTACTACCTTCACCTTTTGTCCCTTCCATAACTGACCACAGGTCCCCACCCTTCAATTCATTTTTACTACTAAATTTCTTATTTTTACAACTTAATTTTCAAGATTTTGACTTTTTTTTTTACTGTGTGTGTTTGCACTTATATAACATACCATAAATTTTCTGGGCCCCTGTGATTGGAAGTCCTTTCTTCTTTATTCATATAATGTATTTGATGAAATTGTTCACCTGCATACGGTGGGAATGATAAAATTGTCCACTTGCTGATGTAAGAGAACCTTAAAAAACTATCAATTTACTGATGTGGTAAAAGAATCATACTCTAGGTTCTCTCCAAATGTAAGGTTCCCTCTAAGTGGAGAAGATAAAACTTCTCTTCATGAGCATGAGAACATTTATGATATATCTGAATGTACAAGTTCCTTTTTGGGTGATCGATTATAAATAGCTCAAATTATATATATATATATATATATATATGATTGGTGAATCTTTAATTTGACTAGAACTTGAAAAATATGTAATCTTCTGATAAGTTGCGTTTTGGTGGACTTGGAAGAGTCTTTCAATTTCTTTCTTTATTTATTCTTCTTCATTTTGTTATTATTATCCCTTGCACAAGACCAAAAGTCTTATTTTATGTAGGGTTATATGAATATTTTATTAATTATGTGTCATCTGATAGGATTTTTAAAAAGTTAAAATTATTTTAAAGAATTAAGAAGTTACAGTCGAACACGTTTGAATAACTTTCTAAAAGTGCTTTGTCTGGATAAACGAATTTTAAAGAAATCTAACATAAGGGATCGTTCGACATGGCTTATACTTTTTGTAAAACAATTTTTTGGGAGAAATTACTTTAAATCAATTTCCTTTAAAAGATTTTATAATAAGATAAATTACTTTCAGAAAATTATTCGAACAAGTTCAAAAACAACTTTTTAATCTTAAAAACAGCTTTATACTTTTTAAAAGTTTTATCAAACGGGTCTTAAGATTATTTTTTCATAAAACTATTTTCCAAGAAATAGAAACAAAGCAAAACCCATAAAACGGACCCTCTTTTTTTGGCCTAAGTTATTTTCTATTTTATATATTTACACACATCATTTTCATTCACAACAAATCACATTAATTTAATTCTATATATACGGTTTTCTTACAACATAATTAATGAACTACCCTTCCTTGCGTATAATTTAAGAACACCTCATTCAAATCACAAATCTTGACGACAACGTTAGTCAATATAGTCAAATCACAACACAAATTACGCCCCTCTTTGATAGAGAAATTTTAATTTCAGTTAGAATCAAAAATTAATTTTAATTACATATTTCATGAGATTCATTTTTCAATCATACGTTTCATCAACTTTTATCAATAATCTACTAAAAATCTAATTTTCATTCCTATTGAACAAGGGCTAAATAAAGAAAGAACCTAGATTAATAATTTCTCAAAATTAATAAATATTTTAGTCATTTTTTTTTCATGTGTAACTATAAGTAGAATCGAATGATGGATCTAAATAATTTGGACCAACTTTGCTGTTTTTTGTATGATATATAAAATTGATAAATACGGATTAAAATAGTACACACTTCGTGGGTATGGCAGCATGCACTAACAAGAAAATAGGCTTATGAGTTGTGCCACTATGAGGAGACAATGGTCGTGATCTGTTTCATCATTCAACTACGTACCTATTTCTGGTCACCCTTTTCTCTTTTTCTTTTCATCCTTTCATTTTTATGTTACAAACCATTTTCGATTAGTGCTACTTTATAAACATTATCGTAATCGGTAAATATCATTCCTCCAACAACTCTATATGAGACTTTCATCTCGTATAACTCAAGTAAATTATTGAAAAACTAGTTGTAATAAGTTTGCAAGTGCAAAAATGAAACTCAAATGAATTTGTTGGCTCGGCAAAAGCAATAGAACATATGGTTTAATTCGATGCAAAGCGAAAAACGACAAACTAACCGTTACTTTTCTATTTGTTATTATTTTGATTACTAAATCGAGTGACTATATCGAATAGTAAAATACAAATAGTAAAGAAGATGAATGTGCTATTGGAAATCGTTAAATCCTACAAATGATCGTTATAATGTATCATAGAAATTCTTTGAAAGTAATTCTTTGAAAGACAAGAATCAAGGGATATTTCGGTATTCATATTGTGACCAACACGAAACTTGTGAGTGGTAATAAAATTTCCGTGTTGCTTGTTGAGACGTAATCTACTTTCATATTTTGTTGGAGGAATTTCTTTGCAAAGTTGTTTCATAATATTTATAACTACTTTCAATGCTAGGATTACTTCCAGCGAAACATATACCTAAGAGTAACTGCTTGACTATAAGAAAAATCGAACTTTGTTAAAAGTATGGATCCTGAAAAAAATAGTTTTTATTATATATTGCAAACAATCTAGCAAAATAAGGATTATTGAGGGCAAGCTCAACAGATACCAGATATAGTATAGCATTTGGATGATTATGACACCCTATCTTTAGAGAGAAAGAAATGTGTGAACTTTTTGTATTTCGTATACCTACTTTTTACGAAACATTTACATTCCTTTTGGTAGATGATGACCGAATTGTTAAAGTTGGTGTTCTTTTCAGGGTGTAACCAAAGTATAGTTTTTAACAAGTAGGCGTACTATTGAACTTTAAGGTCATGAACTTAATGAAGTCAGCTACGGTGATCTAATTATTATGAAAAAAATATTCTAGATGCACAATGGGTGAAATTTTTGAATTAGATTGTTTTATTTTAAAATTTGATAGTTTTTTTAATAGCAGTCGAAGAATTTTTTAGACACAACCTCGATAATAGTTTGTGTACTTTAGTAGAAGGTGGTTTTTGAATTTTTTACACGTTTTCAAGCTTTTGATGGATCCACTCTCTTATAGATTCGTGGTGGTCACCACCTCGATACGCTTTTGCTAGGTTGGATGCAAAGTAGAACATACATTGAATTCAAAGTTAGGCAAGTGCCAGATTTTACACTTGAAAATTTGGGCATTCTTGTACTTAGCTCTAGGTTTGGTCATCTAAGGACAATTTATGGTATTCAGGCTAACTTTTAAAGCGAAAGTTTGAGCAATTTATGGTACTTAGCTCTAGGTTTGGTCATCTACTCTAGTTATTTATGAAATTACAATAATGTTACGTTTTATCCAAGGTCTTAATTGAAAATGGAGCACGAGTTTTGTCCTTAGTTGCGAAAAAAATCCAATTGTAAGTTCCAAGTTCAATGTAATAAAATGAAATGAAATAGTGTGCATTGATGTCAAAGACTATTCATTTGGCATAAACACAAGGGACAATTGAGGTTCCTCTCATCCCAATTTGACCTATTACGCTACACTTCCATAGAAAATTGACCACTCGAATGACATTTTTTTTCCTAAGAAAAATACTTTTCGTACATAACTATTTATATAATGACGAGGTGTCAAAATGTAAATGGAGAAGTTTTTTTATTGATGAAATTTTGATCCAATTAAATCTCGCTACAATATCTGTTTGTAAATCATTATATAAGTTGTTTTGTAAATGTAGCACAATCGTTTTCTTAATCGGTGAAATTTCGATTACATACTCATTTCCCAGTAATTTTAGGAAAATACTTTTTGTACATAATTATTTACATAATGTTTTACGTAATGATAATGTGTCAAAATATATGTGAAAGAGTTATTTGATTGATGAGATTTTAATCCAATTAAATTTCATCACATCATCTGTTAATAAATTATTATGTAAACTATTATGTATATATAGCATAACCTACAATTTTATCAATATAAACATATGACCTAACAAAGTTTTTGAGTCAAACTCAGCCCATGTTTGGTCAGGATTAAAATATGATTTTGATCTAAGTTAAAGTCAAACAATCAATATCAACCACATCTTTCTGAGTCTCACAACTTTTCAACAACCCATTTCAAAAATTTCTATCAAAATTTATTAAAAATCTAATTTTAATCCACATCAAATACCCTCTCATTATATAATATATCGAGTTGTATCGTGAACCAACATGTCATTCAATAAATCATGATTTATGACGGTTTTATCTGCTCAACTCGATTCAAATTGATCCATTGTCATCCCCCTAAATTTTACCTCTAAAGTTAAGTACCAAAAAATCTACCCCATTATTACTTCCCTCCAAAATACACGGTCGAAACTTCTCCACGCGTCCATTCCCCCATCTCTTTACGTCATCCAAACCACACCAATCTCGTTTCACAATATAACATTGAAGCACCGACGTCGTTTTTTACCAGCCTACCTATTCAGTAAAAAAATCCGGTTCAAAATAGGAACACAACGACCCTATTCTGCAGCTGAACAGAACAAGTACCACTTTATCCAGGGTAAAAATAATTTTTTTAACTAAAATTACCATTTTCTCCTTATTAAATGCTCATTTCACGCCCAGTTTTACCGGTACAATTCTCTCTTTAATTGAGGAAAAAAAAAAATGAAAAAAGGATATGTATGGAAGAATAAAAGGGACAGTTGTTACATAGAAACAAAGGCAAAGGGGAAAATGAACTGTTAGGAATTTGGTTGAGTGTTTAAAGAGAAAATATAATAAAACTGAAAATATACATACGCCTATACATACACGCAGATATATACACACACACACACACAGAGATATATACACGTTACTTTTTGTATACATAATTTTATAACCGGACGGATCTTTCATTTTCATTATCTAATTGCGAGAATTTTCTGGACAAAATTTTGGAAGAATAATATTATATTTTCCGAGGTTTGTTTCTGATACTTCTGATTATTGAATTCGTAAGCATACAGGGAATTAATGCAATAGTTCTCTGCGGATTGCGATCCAGCTCGTCTTGATTCTAGGGTTCATATAGGTAATTTTTCTTGTTTGTATTATTATATGTTAATCTCTGTATATGAAATTTGTGTTTGCGTGTTCTAGCTGTTCAAAGGAATCTTTTGACTCTTTTTGGATTGAATGAGAAGTGAGATCTGAGGGGAAATTTATAGGCATTATTGAATTTTTTGTTTCTGATGAGTTGCGAATGAATGAATTGGAGGATACCTTGTTCCTGTGATCTGATTTTAAATAATAATCCATGTTTCTAACTATTTTTATTACCGAGTTTGCGGAGATGCAGGTTGGTTTTGTTTTCTATTTCTTTTGGTTGAATAGCTGACAGCGATGGTGATTTCTGAGCCTATTTTGCATTTAATTATTCCGGCTCTTGGTCTTTTCTTTCTCATTGAATTGGATCATGACTGCAGATGCACTGTTACTAGCACGTTATAGGAAATAATAAGTAAGAAAAATATAAAAATGAAATTAAGAGAGCCAAGAGCGCCTGCAGAACTTCCAGATCTATTTTGCTTTTATTGTCTGCTAAAGCAAAGACGTCATTGGCCAAGCAATTATTTTTAGGAGGGTGGGGGGGGGGGGGGGGCATTTGTTATTTTATTTTGATTGAAGTTTTGAGATTTCTCTGTAATTTGTGGAGGACAATTTGAGGAAGATGAAAGGGAAAAAAAGACTTTTGTTTTTGTTTAACTGAAAGACCTGGAGTAGAAGTTTATGCTACAGGCCTTGTAATGCTCATCTCTGGAGTAAATTATTTGTTTGCATTGCCTAAAATTATCTTTGTGATACTAAACAACTTTTTCACTGATTATGTAGAGCAAATTGAATTGTCGCATTTTGGTTCGAGAATCACTTCAGTCCTGTGAACTTTGAGGATTTGAGACTTCTATCTTTTTAGCCTCTCCCTTTTGAACCTGGCTCAAAATGTCAGGTATATGAACTTGTTATGCATATCAGCCTTCATTCAATTGATGACATGGTCTCAATCTTCTAAAAAGAAATAAAGAAAATTTACTGATGAGATTGTACTGTATTCAATTAGAGAATTGCCTTTTGAAGTTATCTTTCTTTATTCTTCTTTTTAGGCGTAGAAGGAATAGAGGCATATGATGAAACAAGGGAGAGGAGATCTGATTATGAGAACTCTGAGGATGAACGAAGGAGATCGAAAATCGGGACCCTCAAGAAAAAAGCACTAAATGCTTCAAACAAGTTCACTCATAGAAAAGAGGGAAAAGGAAAATTGACTATAGGGTTCCTTCAGTTTCCATTGAGGATGTACGTGATGCAAGAGAGGAGAATGCCGTCAATGACCTGCGGAAAATGCTCCTTGACATGGATTTGTTGCCCGATAGACATGATGACTATCATACTCTGTTAAGGTGAGTTATTTGCTTCATTATTTGACTTTTTCCTCCTATTCCCCCAATAAATATATTGGTGGGCATTGCCATAGCATCCAATTCAATATGACGAGTCCCACGTGCAAGCTTGGAAGTGGAGAGGATACGTGCTAGCTGTTCCATATTCAAACTCCTAGAACTTTTAAGTAATGTGGATGCTAATAGTAATTTGGCAATAGTTGTTTGTGGTTCATATTTAAGTTATGACATCTACATTTATGCATAGTTTTGTCACATGTTTGGTGTGCTGACGTGGCACTTATGTTTGTATATTTTGTGCTTGTGTTTACCATTGTTGCTGCTGAGAATAATGATTCAGTTAATCTCCTTTATGTAGATTTTTGAAAGCAAGAGATTTTAACGTGGACAAGACCATCCAGATGTGGAAAGAAATGCTTATCTGGAGGAAAGAGTATGGAACAGACACCATATTGGAGGTAATCATATTATACATTAACAAGCACAATAATGCTAAAGAAGGGAGTTCTTTCTGAAATCTCATATAGCAAATTGTTTTTCACAGTCTCAACATGTTTTTATACTCAACACACCTGCCGTTCTTCTTCTGTAGTTAAAAATCATGTATTTCCATTTTTTTTCCTTTCAGCGTTCTTATTATATGATTATCGCTTTTGAATCTTCAGGACTTTGAATTCAAGGAAGTGGAAGAAGTACTGCAATATTATCCCCAGGGATATCATGGAATTGACAGAGAAGGCAGACCTGTTTACATTGAAAGGCTTGGAAAAGCTCACCCAAGTAAACTAGTGCGTATCACCACAATTGAAAGATACTTAAAATACCATGTCCAGGAGTTTGAGAGGGCTCTGCAAGAGAAGTTCCCTGCCTGTTCCATTGCCGCAAAGAGACGGATCTGTTCAACAACCACTATCTTGGACGTGCAAGGCCTGGTGAGATGATTCACTCCTTTACCAATTTACCAGATTAAATGCCATTTGTTGCTGTAAATTGTCTTTAAACGGGTTCTTGTTAGCTATATGACAAAATTGGAATCTTCTCTTTAGTTTGTTTATGCACTAAATTATTGCTTCATCAATATTGATATTATTCATAGTTATTTCTTATAGAAGAATGCTATTTGTTAGTTATGTAGAACGTAATCCAGAAGTTTTTCTTTGTTTTTTTGTTTTGTTCTACTGTAAGTTATTCTGCAGTTTTGATCTCATTTACGGTGATATGTACTAGAATTGATTTTCAATGTGGTATACAATAATGCCTTGAAATTTGAATATATGCAGGGGGTTAAAAATTTCACAAAGACTGCTGCTAGTCTATTGGCAGCCATGGCAAAAATTGACAATAGTTACTATCCAGAGGTATTACTGGATATTTTTTAGTTGATTTTTCTCTTTCGAAGTCATCCGCAATTCACCAAAGGTTACCAATGATTTATTTCATCTAATCATCTACAACAATTGTTTGCAGACGCTTCATCGTATGTATGTAGTTAATGCTGGACCTGCCTTCAAGAAGGTGCTTTGGCCTGCTGCACAGAAGTTTTTGGACCAAAAAACCATTGAGAAAATACATGTAAACCATGTGTATTGGCTCTTTTCTTTATATTTCTTCATCTACCGCAGCCTCCACTGATTGCACACACGTTTCTTTGTGTATAGGTTTTGGACCCAAAATCTTTGGGCAAACTTCTCGAGGTCATTGACCAAAGGTTTGTTGGCCTCTTCTGTTTCTGTTCAATGTTAGGTTGTACAATCATACCTTCTAATTACCTTTTGTTTTATTCCCAGTCAATTGCCTGACTTTTTGGGTGGATCATGCACTTGTGCTGCCGAGGGAGGTTGCCTGAGGTCAAATAAAGGTCCATGGAATGATCCCGATATAATGAAGGTAGGTTCATGTACTTCTTCGTAGTGTTTGAACTGTATTAGAAAGCATCATATTGCTGAGGTTTCTAAAATATCTTTCCGTTTGTAGATTGTTTATAATGAAGAAGCAACATTTGTGAGACAGATCACCAAGATACCCAGCGACAAGCAGAATATTGACTCATCTATTCATATATGCCCCATGGAGGAGGTAATATAAATTTAGGCTTTCAAGCATTAATTATAACATCTGTAATGGGTTTTTATGTGTTAAATTCTCAGGGGAGAAGCAGTGATACATCAATATTAGAATCAGGATCTAATGTTGATGATCCTCACAGTTCATTTAGAGGAAATAGCCTCAGGTTTTCACAATTAGACCCCGTTCATGAAGTAGTAAGCTAATGACGTAAAACCAAGATTATTAAATTTGAAGTATGCTTTCCACACCGAACTGGTTATGCGACAATTTAAGTTGACAAGCCTTTTTCGTGAATTATGTGTTCATTCCTTCCCTCTCTGTCTCTCTGTCTCTCTCTCTCTCTCTGCAGGCACACACACTTACCTATATGTCTGCGGATGCATGGATACTTCTGCACGGTTACATTTCAGCACAGGTGTTCATGCTCGTACACCAATTGACAAAATTTAACTTATGCAGGCCGGAATATCTGATACATGTATCTACTATAGCTGCGATGATCATTTTAGTCCAGCTGGTAAAGATTGTGACCACATACAAGTAGAATGCCAGTCTTCCAATATTGACAATGCTACAAATTTAAATGGTGATGCAAGACCAAATATAGAAGGTAGATCCTTACAATCTTATCCTGCTTTTATGCACTGTATAACAGATGGTAACAAGAAAATTTCATGAACATGTCATCAATTTGGAATTTTCACCCTGTTGAGCTAAAAGTTCTGGTACTTTTTTCTTTTTATTACACTGAGAAAAACAGGCTGTGCCTTTGACATTATATGATGCCAAATGCACGAGTCTCCCATCTTTTGCTTCTTTCGCTTAAAAGTTGCTTAGCAAGATTTTCGTCAAATGGCTGTAGTTAATCTGCGTGTTTTTCTTTTGGTTCTTAATATATTTGCCTCATGAAGTCTGTGGTTTCTGGGCTGGTCACAGATATCTTTATTAATAATTCTACTTTTAGCTTATCTTTCTCGACCAATCTGTCTTACTGAAATCTGCCACCCAACAAAATAGGAAAAGAAAAGGCTAGTGTTTATGCAATTGCCTTAGCACTTCAAAGGAATACAAGTATCTTGCTGAAGTCAGTTAATTATGACCTCCATATTAGTCGATTTCTCTTGTCAGTTTAACGACATTCTCCCATATACAACCCCATGCATTGGATTCACATTGGTTATTGTTTATATTTTAGGCACTCCGTTTATGTGTTGGTTGGGAGTCATTCAGGAGAAAGTTGTGAGGAGAAGTTTCCGGTATATGGTAAGAACATTGATACCTTTCATGGTCAAGTTTTTCGCATTCATCCGAAATGCGCCAGTTGAATATTGGAGGAGAGATACCAACATCTATCCATCCAATGCCTTGGAAGATGAACCAGAACCACACAACCATTCACCTGTCAATGCTGAAGCTGTTAGTGAACAAGACCGGGTCCGTCCTTGTGTACAACGCCTACAGAGATTGGAAAGTTTGTTGGAAGAATTGAACAAGAAGCCTGCTGAAATTCCACTGGAGAAGGAGCAGATGATTCAGCAATCCTTGGACAGGATCAAGTCCGTAGAGTTTGACCTTGAGAAGACAAAGCGGGTAAATATCCATATTTTTTATTGATTTATGGAAATCCGTGAGCCTATATGACTTTATTTTCATTTCCGTGCTCGTTCCAGGTGTTACATGCTACAGTGACTAAGCAGCTGGAGATTGCAGAATTGCTGGAGAATATGCGAGAGTCCAGATCTCGTGTAAGTTATTCTGCCAACAGCGCTATGTTTTTCGTGCTCTGAGACCATTTTTTGTCTTGGTACCCATATTGCCCATTGTTTGGAAAATATTTCTTGGAGTTGCTTATATTGCAAATTTGTTAATTTGGCCAAATCAATTGTCACAATAGATCTGACTTTCTTTTTTGCAGCGACGAAGGTTGTTCTGTTAAGTTTTGGCAGCTGAAATTGGAAAATGCAAGCGAAGTGGGGGAATGATGGAGGTGCAGAACACGGAAGAAGTGCATGTGGAAATCATTTTCTCATTCCCCTTTATCCTTCATTATACCATCCTCTGAAGAACCTGCAGCTATAGCTCTGTAACCATAGCTTTGGGATGGTGTAGAACAGAAAATGCTTAATGAAAAAGCTTTACAACTCGAAATCTTGGACTCCAGTGTCTGTCACAGTTCTCCACTTGACTTTCTGCAGCCTCACTCTTGGTCGTGTAGAGAATATGCTAATTGAGATGTAAATGAAGTTTTGAAATGAATTTAGAAAATATCCCCCCATCTTGTACTCCAAGTAAAGGCCCTCCTCGGTGGAGTGGCTACTTGGAGTTGACGACCTTGTCATGTCTCTCTCTCTCTCTCTCGGGGTTTGGAGGAGGTGATTTACATATGGAACTATTTATTATTATTATTTCTGCATTTTCGTTGTGTAACTTATAAGTTGAATCGTGAACCCAAACTGGTGGGGAGAGATGTAATGTTTTGAATTTGTAACCTTCAATGACTTGCTACTAATCTTAGACATTGATTAGGCATTTAACGATCCAGTACACAATTTGAGCGGTCTGGATGAACGTTTGCATTTGAAACCCAATGTAACTTACCGCATGGGACTTGGGAGTGTATATTTTATATTTTGAAATGATGTGTAAATTTGCATTAATTATGACTTAATCAATTTCAAAACTTGGTGACTCTACGTGACTAAATTTTTCCTGAAAAATCATATCCGAAGTTGTTACCTTAACAGCACAAGGGGATGTAGAAGGCACAGCTAGTTACTGGAGTGAAGTCGTATCAAAGTAGTCACACTGGTAAGTGTGGTTGGTTCACATCTAGCGGTGACAATGGGCCGAGCCGGCTGCCACATGAGCTCGGCTCGTGCTCGTCAAGGGCTCGTCCAACTTTGGGCGAGCTCAAAGCGGGCCGCTCGACGAGCCGAGCTAGCTCATTTTTGACGATTTTTTTTAATTATAAAACACTATAAGTCTACTCATATTTCATTAAAGTCTAAGCGACTAAACCGAAAATATATACACATTGTCTAAACATCTTTTAAAAATAGTAATAAAAAAATGAATAAA
>CAIGRP010133496.1:15000-31262 GCA_903798385.1 Fraxinus cuspidata | reverse complement strand
AATTGTTAATTTTTCATAAAATGATAAAGCCTTATAATTTAAACAAGAGAAAACAATATTACGTGAAGAACAATTAGATAAAACTAAGCGAATAGAGCTAGAATTAAAATGTAGAAGCCCAAAAAAATAAAGATAAAAGAAACGAAGATAAAAAAAATGAAATTAGGCCCATTTTTTAATTTAATGATCTAACACTACGAGCCTAGCCGATAGTCGTGCCTAGTGCTTGGCACACATAAGGAATGGAAAGCTCAATACTAGTTCGATATGTCTTAAACAATTTTAATCTCATTAAAGTTTACAAGCAACCATGCATGTTTTCTTTAAAATATAATTTTTTTAAATAAAGTAGGCTGGAATTTAATGTTTTTCAAATATTGGACCAGACAGTGAAAATTTATTTTATGGATAGTAAATTTTTTTAAGATTAGATTTGCATACGCATTGTTTTTCAGAAGGACGGAATTATAGGCAAAATAGATTTTTAAGTTCTAATTGGGGATTTATGTTGTTCCCTTATTTTGTTAATTTAATAAAGTTAAAGGACCAAGAGTGAGAATTTAAATTAAAAACACACTTCATTTCATTTTCCTCAAATTAAAAAGAAAAAGGTTTTGGGTTGAAATCCACTTCATTTCATTTCATACTCGAAGAAAGCTGAAATCATATTGCTGAACAAAGACCCAATAATTTCTTGAATCAAGGATCAAGGTTTTTGGGTTGAACGCCACAAAAATGGAATCATTAACATGATTGAAATAGTTCAATGAAGAACAAGGTTAAAAGTGAATCTTAACAAAATCAATGGTTAATTGTTGGAATGATAAAGCCTCATACATAACTTGCTCAAAAACAATTTGATAAAACTAAAGGAGTGCTCGAACTGGACTGTAAAACAAAATTTTGACTTCCATCCGAATAACCAAGCATGCGCATGGTAAGTCCTCACTATAAAAGAGTAAGCCAAAAAGTTTTTATGACTTACAGCAAAA
Source organism: Fraxinus cuspidata (assembly GCA_903798385.1). NCBI lineage: Eukaryota > Viridiplantae > Streptophyta > Magnoliopsida > Lamiales > Oleaceae > Fraxinus > Fraxinus cuspidata. The sequence continues at coordinate 30,270 of CAIGRP010133496.1, read as the reverse complement.
CTTGATTTACGTACCAGAAGAAAGCTGAAATCATATCGATGATCTTTGACCCCAATGATTTCTTGTAACAAGAATCAATGTTTTAGGTTGAAAGCCACAAAAATGGAATTCTTTGACAATTTTGGGATAGTTCAATATAGCACAAGATTGTGTATTCTCACAAAATCAAATGTTAATTTTCCAACAATGATAAAGCATTATTACACAAACAAAAGAAAGCATAATTTATGCGAAAAATAATATAAAACTAAACAAATAAAGCTCGAATCAAACCGAAAAACAAAATTCTGATTTCCATCTGAATAACCATGCGTGCACTTTGAAAATTCTCACTCTAAAATGGTAAGCCAAAAAGTTATACGTTGTAAACATTGAACGATGAACTTTGGAACTCACAAAAAGGCAAGATATACCTATCCGATTAAAGCTAAAATCATATCGAAGAATTTTGACCTAATCATTTCTTGAATCAAGAATCAAGGTTTTAGGGATGAACTAAAAAGCTAAAATCATATCAAAGAACTTTGACCTAATAATTTCTTGAATCAAGAATCAAGGTTTTAGGGATGAACGCCTCAAAAATAGAAATCTTTGACATGTTTGGAATAGTTTCAATGAAGAACAAGATTGAAAGTATTCATCTTCACAAAATCAATGGTTAATTGTTGGTACAATGATAAAGTCTTATATGACAAACAAAATATACATAATTTACGCAAAAATTAATTAGATAAAACTAGACGAATAGAGCTCGAATTAAACTGAAAAACAAAATTCCAACATCCATTCAAATAACCATGCTTGTGAATGTGAATTCCTCACTCTAAAAGTTTTATGATGTGATACCTCAAAGGATGAACCTTGGAACTCACAGCAAAACTTGATATACATACCCAAAGAAAGCTGAATTCATGTCGAACAACTTTGACCAGATAATTTCTTGAATCAAGAATCAAGTTTTGGGGTTGAATTCCATAAAAATGAAAATCCTAAACATGTTTGGAATAGTTCAATGAATAACAAGATTGAAAGTGAATCATAACAAAATCAATGGTTAATTGTTGGTACTATTATAAAGCCTTATACAGATAAACAAAAGAAAACATAACTTGCACAAAAAACAATATGATAACACTAATCAAGTAGTGCTCGAATCAAACTGAAAAGCAAAATTTTGACTTCTATATGAATAACCAAGCGTGCGCATGGTAAGTCCTCACTCAAATAGTATGCCAAAAAGTTTTTATGTGATCATCCAATGATGAATTTGGAACTCACAGCAAAACTTGATATATGTACCCAAAGAAAGCTGAAATTATACTGAAGAACTTTGACCCAATGATTTCTTGTATCAAAAATCAATATTTTAGGGTTGAAAGCCACAAAAATGGAAATCTTTGATAAGTTTGGAATAGTTCGATGAAGAACAAGATTGAAATTGATTTCTCGCAACATCAATTGTTGATTTTTTGTACAATTATAAACCTTAAGATTTAAACAAAATATAACATAATTTATACGAAGAAAAATTAGATAAAACTAAATGAATAGAGAAATTCGACTTCCACGGATTCAACTCTGCGTGCGCAGGGTAAGTCCTCACTCTAAAAGAGTGAGCCAATAAGCTTTATGATGTGGCTTGCAACTCATGGCAAAACTTGAGATACGTACCCGAAGAAAGCTGAAATCATATCGAATAACTTAGACCCAATAATTTTTTAAATCAAGAATCAATGGTTTTAGTTTGAACGCCACAAAAATGAAAAATTTTGGCAACATTGTGATACTTCAATTAAGAACAAGATTGAAAGGGAATTCTCACAAAACCAATTCTCAATTTTTCGTATAATGATAGAGCCTTATTATACATACAACGGAAAATTAAATACATAAAACTAAACAAATTGAGCTCGAATCAAACTGAAAAACAAAATTCCGGTTTCCATCCAAATAACCACGCATGCGAATGGCAAGTCCTCACTCTAAAAGGGTAAGTCTAAAAGTTTTATGATGTGATCTTCGAAGGATGAACCTTGGAATTCACACCTAAACATTGATATACATACCAGAAGAAAGCTGAAATCATATCGAAGAATTTTGACCCAATAATTTCTTGAATCAAGAATCAAGGTTTTTGGGTTAAGCGACACAAAAATGAAAATCTTTGAAAGTTTGGGATAGTTCAATGAAGAACAAGGTTAAAAGTGAATTCTCTCAAAATTAATTATTAATTTTTCGTACAATGATAATGCTTTAATTATACAAACAAAAGAAAACATAATTTATGCAAAAAAATAGATGAAACTAAAGAAATAGAACTCGAATCAAACTGAAAAACAAAATTCCAACTTTCATCTAAATAGCCATGCATGTGCATGGTAAGTCCTCACTCTATAAGAGTAACTCGAAAGGTATTATATGACGTGATCCTCGAAAGACGAACCTTGGAACTCATAGAAAAACTTGATATAAGTACCCCAAATAAAGCAGAAATCATATCGAAGAACATTGTCCCAATAATTTTTTCAATCAAGAATCAATGATTTAGGATTGAACGCCACAAAAATGAAAATCTTGGACAAGTTTGGGATACATCAATGAAGAACAAGGTTGAAAGGGAATTCTCACAAATTCAATTGTTAATTTTTCTTATAATGAAACCCTTAGTATAGAAACAAAAGAAAACATAATTTACGTGAAAAATAATCATGAAACTAAACAAATTGAGCTCGAATAAAACTGAAAAACAAAATTTCGATTTCCATCTGAATAACCATGCGTGCGAGTGGTAACTCCTCACTCTAAAATAGTAAGCCAAAATGTTTTATGATGTGAACCTTGTATCTCACAACAGGACTTGATATACGTTCCTGAAGAAAGCTGAAATCATATCAAGGAATTCTTACCCAATGATTTATTGAATGAAGAATCAATGATTTTTGGCTGAATGCCACAAAAATGGAAATCTTTGAAAAGTTTGGAACAGTTCAATGAATAACAAAATTGGAAGTGAATCTTCACAAAATCAATGGTTAATTGTTGGTCCAATGATAAAAAGACTTATATAGTAGACAAACAAAAGAAAACATAATTTACGCGAAAAACAATTAGATAAAACTAAATGAATAAAGCTTGAATTAAACTGAAAAACAAAATTCTGACTTCCATCCGAATAACCATGTGTGTGCATGTCAAGTCCTTACTCTAAAAGAATAAGTCAAAATGTTTTATGGATCCTAGAAAGATGAACTTTGGAACAAAACTTGATATACGTACCCAAAGAAAGTTGAAATAATATTGAAGAATTTTGACCAAATGATTTCTTGAATCAAGAATCAAGGTTTTATGGTTGAACGCCAACAAAATAGAAATCTTTGACAAGTTTGGAATAGTTTCAATGAAAGACAAGATTGAAAGTGAATCTTAACAAAATCAATGGTTAATTGTTGGTACAATGATAAAAGCCTTTATATAAAAAAAAAAAATAAAAAGAAAACATACCTTGCGGAAAAACAATAAGATAAAACTAAACAAATAGTGCTCGAATAAAACTGAAAAACAAAATTTCGACTTCCATCCGAATAACCAAGGGTGCACATGGTAAGTCCTCACTCTAAAAGAGTAAGCCTAGAAGTTTTTACGTGATCGCCCAATGATGAACCTTGGAGCTCATTGCAACTCTTGATATACGTACCCGAAAAAAGTTTGAAATCATATCGAAAAATGTTTTAGGGTTGAAAGCCATAAAAATGGAAATCTTTGACAAGTTTGGGATAGTTCAATGAAGAACAAAATTGAAAGTGAATTCTCACAATATCAATTGTTAATTTTTCGTACAATGATAATGCCTTATTACAAACAAAATAAAACACAGCTTATCCGAAAAATAATTAGAATATACAAATAAAGCTTGAATCAATATGAAAAACAAAATTCCGACTTTCATCTAAATAACCATTCGTGCGAATGGTAAGTTCTCATTTTAAAAGAGTAAGCCAAAAGGTTTCATGATGATATCCCGGAAGGATGGACTTCCCAATGATTTCTTGAATCAAGAATCAATGTTTTAGGGTTGAATTCCACAAAAATGAAAATCTTTGACAAGTTTGGGATAGTTCAATGAAGAACAAGAGTGAAAGTAAATTCTCACAAATATCAATTGTTATTTCTTCGTATAATGACAAAAGCTTCACTATACAAAAAAAATAATAAAACATAATTCACGCCAAAAAAAAAATTAGATAAAACTAAACAAATAGTCCTCGAATCAAACTGAAAAATAGAATTCCGACTTCAATCCTAATAAACATTCTTGAGCATGGTAAGTCCTCAATCTAAAAGAGTAAGTTGAAAAGTTTTTATGTGATCGTCCGATGATGAACCTTGGAAGTCACAGCAAAACTTGATATACATACCTGAAAAAAGCTGAAATCATTTTGAAAAACTTTGACCCAATGATTTCTTGAATTAAGAATCAAAGTTTTTGGGTATCAATACCCATAAAAACGGAAATCTTTGACAAGTTTGCGATACTTCAATGAAGAACAAGAGTGAAAGTCAATTGTTAATTCTTCGTACAAATAAGGTGAACTATACAAACAAAAGAAAACAAAATTTAAGTGAAAAGTAATTAGATAAAACTAAAAAAATAGAGCTCGAATCAAACAGAAAAACAAAATTCAGACTTCGATCCGAATAAACATTCTTGAGCATGGTAAGTCCTCAATCTAAAAGAGTAAGCCGAAAAGTTTTTATGTGATCGTCCAATGATGCACGTTGGAAGTCATAGCAAAACTTGATATGCGTACCCAAAAAAAGTTGAGAACCATAAAAATGGAAATCTTTGACAAGTTTGGGATTCTTCAATGAAAAACAAAATTGAAAGGGAATTCTCACAAAACCAATTGGTAATTTTTTGTACATTGAAAAAGCCAAACAAAAGAAAAAATAATTTACGCGAAGAATAGTTATGCAAAACTAAACAAATTGAGCTCGAATCAAATTGAAACAAATTCCAATTTCCATTTGAATAACCATGCGTACGAATGGCAAATCCTCACTCTAAAATAGTAAGCCAAAAAGGTTTACATCTTAAACCTTGGAACTCACAACAAGACTTGATATATGTACCCAAAGAAAATTCGAAATCATGTCTAGGAATTTTGGCCCAATGATTTCTTTAATAAAGAATAATGGTTTTAGTGCTGAACATCACAAAAATGGAAACCGTTGACGTGTTTGGAATAGTTTAATGAAAAACAAGATTGAAAGTGAGTCTTCAAAAATTCAATGGTTAATTTTTGGTACAACGATAATGCATTATTTAGACAAACAAAACAAAACATAACTTGCGTGAAAAACAATTTGATAAAACTAAAAAAATAGAGCTTGAATCTAACTGAAAAATGAGATTCCGACTTCCATCTGAATAATCATGCGTGCACATGAGAAGTCCCCACTCTAGAAGACCAAAACGTTTTATGATGTGAACCTCGAAGGATGAACCTTGGAACTCACATCAAAACTTGATATACAAACCAAAAAAAGCTGAAATCATAACGAAAAACTTTGACTCATTGATTTACTGAATTAAGAATCCATGTTTTAGGGTTAAACGCCTCAAAAATGGAAATAATTGACAAGTTTGGGATAGTTCAACGAAGAACAAGATTGAAAGTGAATCCACACAAAATCAATGGGTAATAGTTGGTCCAATGATCAGGCCTTATATAGATAAACAAAAGAAATCATAATTTGCAAGAAGAACAATTGGATAAAACTAAATGAATAGAGCTCAAATAAAACTGAAAAACAAAGTTTCGACTTGAATTCGAATAACCGTACGTGCGCATGGTAAGCCCTCACTCTAAAACAGGAAGTCAAAAAGTTTTATGATGTGATTCTTAAAGGATGATCCTTGGAACTCACAACAAGACTTTATATACAAGCCCGAAGAAAGCTGAAATTATATAAAAAAACATTGATCCAATAATACCTAGAATCAAGAATCAATGTTTTAAATTTGAACTCCACAAAAATGAAAATCTTTGATAGTTTTGGGATAGTTCAATGAAGAACAAGATTTAATCCTTGAACCCCATTCTTAAATATGATAAAACCTATTACCATTGATGAAGAAGGTATTTCAACTACTTTCAACTGTAGTAAGGTTCTCTTTAAATTTATCTCTAGACCAATAATTAAGGAGATAAATATTTTAGAGCAAAAAAGACGTCAAATAAATTTTCTAAAAGAAGTAAAGTTTCCCAGATAAAAGAAAATTGGTTAAACTAAGTAAAATAAAATTTTAGAAGAAAAATTAATTTTTGGTCTGTAGCAAAATTCCTAATGCTTTTTGGGAAAGGAAAAAACATGTGGTATCATTACCATATGAAAGGATTTTGATGAAAAGAACATTCCAACCAAAGCACAACCAGTCCAAATGAACAAAGAAGTTTTAGAATATTGTAAAAAGGAGATAACATCTCTCTTAGCAAAGAGATTAATCTGACCTAGCCTTAGTCCTTGGAGTTGTACTGCTTTTTATGTAAACAATGCAGTAGAAAAGGAAAGATGAGCGCCAAGATTAGTCATCAATTTACAAGGCTCTAAATAAAGCTTTGAGGTGGGTAAGATATCCAATCCCTAACAAAAAGGATTTAATAGTTGATCCCGAAAAATGATCCAAACACGTGGCAACCAGAATAGCTCCACGTGAGTGGAGGAAGTCATGGTTTTGGGTATCGGGGAGGTGGGACACCATGGAGGGTGACCCTATGGCTTCTCTTACAGTTCCAACCACCCATTCTTTTGCCAGTAAGTTCTTCTCCCTAACAGCTTGATTTTTTTTTTAAAAATGAGTTCTTATGGTTTAACATTTTCTCTGCTTGCAAGTTCATTGTCAAGGTGTGAAATTTCTGCCGAAGAGTGGGATTTCATCACCCACATCTACCAGTAGATACCCAAAGCTCGGAGCTACTACGAGCTAATCGACAAGAATACACACTTCACCCTAAATGGACTTATGGCATCTCGGGGTGAGTTATATGCAATTTTGAATTCCGTTTAATACCCTACTTCAATGTACTAACTCTTTTATCCTCTTTCAGATGATTTCTTGAAAAAGAAAACATTGAGGTCAGATTTTGCCACAATCTAGAGCAGTGTGGTCTAGGCGTGGGCCTTAAAGATGGTAGAAAAATTGAACATGTTAAGTAAAAGGCAATTGCCTTTAGAGGAGGACGAAGTGGAGGATGACACTTCACTAATAAAAAGGAGAAGGGCAAGCCCATCCGGGGCGTCGTCTTCAGTTACAACAATGGCCAAACCACCTCAACCCCCTCCTATTCCTATAGGGCTACCGTAGTTAAAGCCATGACTCCTGAGGAATTCTTGGCGTGGTGGTAACGAGAACCGCCTTGTCTGATTTCGCCGGCCAACCAGGCTATCCTTTTCGAAAAAGGATGAAGAAACTTGCGAATCCACCTCCTATCAGCAAAGTGTCTGACTTCCTTGGGAGCAAGGAAGATGAACTCTCCGAGGCTATTCTGGAAATGTTGCCTCCTAAGACCGCCTCTGTTGCTCGAACTCACAACAAATTTTGGATTGAAGAGTGGCAAACCCACGTTGCCTCTTGTGAAGTCAAGGATCTATGGCGGCCAATAATGATTGTGTTGCTCGCGCGCTAAGTATTGACACTGCGGTGGAGGACCTGGTCTGGAGTCTTCACCAGAAAAATGAGGAACTAAGCTAAAGGTGGGAAGAGGAACTGAAGAAGGCTAAGGAGAGAGCAGAAGAGGCCGAGGTGAAAAGGATTGAGGCGGAGGTGAAATTGGATGCTACCGAGATACAAGTGAATCAATTGAAGAATAACTCAATGAGTCAGTTTCCAAAATGGCAGCACTCAATGAGTCAGTTTCCAAAATGGCAGCACTTACCAAGCAAATTGATCAGTCCAATGAACACCAAAGGGTCAGCTCAGAGGCATTGGAGGGGGCCAATAAGAAAAGTGCTGAACTGAGGATGCTAACGGAGGCCAAAAAGGAGCAGATAGAATCTTTGGAGGTAGAAGTGAAGACGGTAGGCAAAGTGTCTGTGCAGAACTACATCGATAATTTCAATCAGATAAAGGAGTATGACGAATTCACCAACAACTAGACTTCATGGCACCCAACAGATGTTAGCTCGCCTGAAGGAGGTTCATCCTGATCTGGACATTGGTTTCCTAAAGAAGGAGTTTGATGGGCCTACTCGAGGTCAGCCCGACCTCGCAGCTAAAGAGGCGGAAGCTCCCCAAGAGGAAATGGGGGTGGGCATGTTGTAGTTGTAGATCCTTAGCTATTTTTTCCCTCTTTCTTTGTTTTTTTTAAATGGCTTCGACCTCGAAAATTGTAATGAATGTAGTGACATTTTCTTAATTTAGATGTGTAATTACTTAGCTCAGATGAACTACCTATAAACTCCTCGCTTCAATGAATGAAAAAGTGTAAACACCGTGTAAACAACTCGCTTCAACTAATGAACAAGTATAAACACCCCGCTTCAACTAATGAACAAGTGTAAACACCTTGCTTCAACTAATGAACAATTGAAAGCAACTCGCTTCAACTAATGAACAAGTGTAAACACCTCGCTTTAACTAATGAACAAGTGTAAGCAACTCGCTTCAACTAATGAACAAGTGTAAACACATCGCTTCAAGGAATGAAGAAGTGTAAACACCTCGCTTCAAGGAATGAAGAAGTGTAAACAACTCGCTTCAACCAATGAACAAGTGTAAACAAATGCTTCAACTAATGAACAAGTTTAAAGACCTCACTTCAACTAATGAACAAGTGTAAACAACTCGCATCAACTAATGAACAAGTGTAAACACCCTACTTCAACTAATGAACAAGTGTAAACAACTCACTTCAACTAATGAACAAGTGTAAACACCTCACTTCAAGGAATGAAGAAGTGTAAACACTCGCTTCAACCAATGACCAAGTGTAAACAACTCGCGGTACTCTTCCAATCCCCAAGAGATTTAGCTATCATAGGATATAAGTGAAGTCATCTTTGGGTTGTTAGTCTTCCTTTCTTGTCGAAGCTTTATATAAATAGCTCCGTATGAGCTAACTGAGGTTTCCCAAATACGACCTCGACTACCCATTAAGATCTTTAATGAGAATAAAAAAGTCTATAATTCCTAATGTATTAATAGAGAGAGAGACCTAAAGAGGACCATAACTACCTAATTGGGCCTTCAAATCAAGTAAGAACCAATCTATGGAGGAGGATGCGTCTTGGATTATGAGAAAGGACTTGGTGCCTGCCATCCATGTTATTGTTATGGATGGTCTAGTGACATGGCTTAAGGGTCCCAACAATTCTCTGGAATCATTACGGATATTCTCCAGCCTATGTCCTTGCCATAAGATAATCTCTAGCTTAATAACCTAGGACTTGCAACTCATCCAATTGTAGAACAATTGATAAATATCTTCCTCAAATCCGAGAAACTGACATTGTGGTTATATACTTAACTTTTCGGATCCAGCTAAAATCTCTCCCACCATACGGGAATAAGCTTTTCGTTAGTGGTTTTTAAGGAGAGGTGTATCCTGTGCTCATGTCCCTTCTTCGAACCATTCTTTAAGAGAAAATTTAGTCGGCAATCCCATACAGTTGCAAGTAGTAGAGAGGCTATTAAATGGAAGAGTCTCCCAGCAAAACCAAAGCTTGAGGAGCTTATCTAGAGTTTGTCTAGACGAGGAAGAGGAGAACAAACTGGATATGTCAAAGACTTAACACGTTGTCAACTTGTAAGCTATTATCACATCTGCTTACTTTCAATTTTTAAATATAATATGCTAATTTTGGTTTCTCATTTTGTACCAATCCTCCGAGGTGGCCGAGACTGTCATTTTTCTTGGTTTCTTGAGCCACTTGAGCTTTGATGCTATCAACCTATCGAAGGGAGCAGAATTATGGGTTGTTACTGATTCAGATGTTGTACGGGGCTTCTCTTTATGGATGGGGCCTATAAACCCTATGACCAAGTCTTTTGTGTCACTGAACAATTCACTTCTTCAATGATGTCCATCTTCGCTACCTTCAAACTCATGCAAGTGTCAATGTTAAGTTTATAAGAATGGCGATGATACATGTGGTAATTTTACCAGAGGCAAAACACTTACTTAGCTGGTATAGGCGTGACCCTCAACGTAGTCCTTCGAGATTCACAACGTTCACCTTAGATATGTGAGAACTATGTTTTATCGGAGAGATCTTGGAGCCTTCTTTCTCGACATTAGATCATTTCCTTTATCTATGTGGCCTTGCCTCGATTGCGACACTGTTGGTCAAATTATTTCCTAATCATAAATTTTCTCCTTAATTAAATCCACTAAGTCATCGTACATCTTGGGTTCTCAACTATGAACGTCTCTAGAGAAAGGAGTAGTTCTTTCTAAATCAGACCTAAAACCTTGGAAATTTATATCCAACAGAAGCTTTCCACCCCCACCTTTTCTTAGGAGAAACGGTTGATATAGTTGTTCAAAGGTTCATCGAGGCTGTGTTTCTGTTATGTCTCCCCTGCCAGGGCCAAATTGTTTATTTTCGTAGTGAACATATGGATGACTTGGTTCAAAGGTCATACTAACTACTGATGTTGGTCTAGTCAACTTATCATACCACTTTCTCGCCCATCCTAAAAGTGTGACCTCACATTTTTTACGCTAAAGTAGCTCCTACGAAGTTCATGTGAGTGTTCTGCTTTGGATTTGGTCAATGGGGTCGCTTGCCCTACTAAACTTTTGCATTTCAGAGGCTTTCTGGATCTTAAATTGCCTCAGAGAAAGGAACGTATTCTTTATTGTCATCCATCTCCTCTAGCCAAAATTGCATGAGACGTTCATTCCCATGAGCACATTGAAAAGTTTAGTTTTCCCATTTGGTGGATGGACGGCTCATTGCCCAACTCTTCCACCAGATTATCTATGGGACGCTTGTCTCTTTATACCATAATGGATCAACAATCGGTTTAGCTGCCAGGTGAGAAGAATGAGATACTAACTATCTTTGGGCAAAGCCTTCAGCCCTACTCCCTTCTTTTCCCGGGCAAGATGGAGCTCCCTAGACTTATTGTATTGAGAACTATCTTATGGCAACATTAGTCTAAGAAAAATATGGCATATTGGAGGCCATATGATCACAATTCATTTCAACTTAGCCATTCTTTCTGCTCACTTATTCCTCCATCTCCAATGAATTTGTTTGGGAACAGTGGGGCTTTTTCTCTTACTTATTAGGTGTTCATCGTCGCTTGATCCACTTCATCTCATATTCCCTAGCATTTTGTGCTCCTCAGGTGTATTTTCCTCATAATTTTGTTAGTATTCCTACAACGGTGCCAAATTATTGACTTCTCAAAATAAAAACTATTTTTGATGCTAATTGTCAAGTTTCAATCGCAATTTAGGTTGGGTTTTGTCCCTTTGGTTGTTTACGGTACATTTTGGGTGATTTTCTGTAGAAAGAGAGAAAGAAGTTCAAAATTACTTTCACTCGAAAAGGAAGAATTCGTTGAAAAATATTGTGATTCTCAAGAGTGCTGATCCTAGATTTTGTCTTGATCCATTTTGGCTTTTTAGAGAGTGGTAGATTGGATCTTTGGACTTCCAATATTTTAATTTCTCATCATTTGATTATCAATCCTTTATTAATTGAGCAAATATCCCTATTTACTAACATATTTTAAGGATCTTTTGGTCATTTACATGAATTAATATTGAGGTTTGGGCTTTCGTGACACTTACATATGAATCTTAATGACATGCATAATTTTAGTGTACAAAAAAGTCCATCTTGAGTTGATTGTGTCTGGGTACGTACTTAAATTATTTCTATGTCCAAGGCAGAATCAATGTTTTTAAATGAAGCTTCCAAAATTACTTATTAGAAAAGTGATTGAGCGTTTGTATAATCCTTTGATAACGAAGGTCTCGGTGGTTGAGATTCATTTTTATTTGACAAGCTTTAGAGGTCGAGGTGCAAATATTCGCTTTTTGACACATAGGCATACAATGGGACCTTTTTGTGGCTGACGTAAAGCGCATGTGGATAACAATTCTTTCGTCACGTAATTATTGAGGTTTCATTTCATTTACCTATAATCTATGATCCAAAGAAAATCATAAAGAATATATTCGCACCCCAACTCATAATTTATGAGTTTTAGATCATGCATAAAAAATAACTGCATTTAATGTTTTTGAATTTTTCACGATGCACTAAATATGTTCAACATAGGCGTACTACGAAAATTTTATTGCGAAGATAAAATCTAACTTTTGATAATGACAATGTTAACTTGTGTTACTGAAAAATTTATTAACCAATAACTCCATCTGGATTTTAAGGAAAACTTTTTCATGTGCGTTGTGTTTATCATTTTTTTTAATTTGATTGTGCGAGATAGCCTTAAGTATATTGTACCACGATTGACCAAAGTTGTTATTGCTTTTACTTTTGACTTTCTATCTCGCAAACATGTAAATATGAGTGTATGTGCAACTTACATTACACGATGTTTGCAACAGATATATATATGGTTCACATGAAACTCTAATTATTTCATGCTACAATCATATGTTCATTTTGACACGGTTATAATGACACACATTTATATTGTATTTGCTCATATTATTTTAGTTGGCTTACTTAAATATAGATTGATTTTTAAATGTCAACGATAAGTGTTAAAAATGTTGAAAGGGGGATATTGTCCAAGCAGAATAGTCCTAACTGACTGGATGGTATGTGCTTCAACATATTTCTATGGCTAAAAATTTTAGGGGTTTAACCCCCAAAATAGGATGCAATCTATAACTTCCATATTGCACCTAAAAGATTTATTTACCTACCATCTTAGATATTATTTAATAGGATAAATAAAGAAAGAATGGTTTATTATTAAACTTTCCTTAAGTTTATTTATTGCTATATCAAATAAATCTTGTATATGAATATATTCTTACCGGTTTTATTGTGTATAATTTTTTAGGTAATATTTAATTCTAATATTGTCTATTGCTTTACACATAAGTAAAGGAAGAGACAAAAAATGAATTAACACTTTGAAAATCTGTCCAAGTCCGACGACCTAGCTGCTGAGTATTCTACCATCTCCATACGATTTCGACTGGACTCATTTATAATTGAAAATTTTCAAAGCCAACCGTTTTTCTTCAACCGTATTTGAAGAAAACAAACCAGAGAGTGAATATTCAATCAAGTTCAAAGATCAAGCTATATGGCGTATGTTAAGAGTTGTGATTCATAATTCAAGTGGTGGTTGCGACCGAATACAACAGTGAAGTGGCGATAAAGTCAAGAGCGAGGGGTTTGATTCCTCTTCTACAACAAGTCAAAAGAAGAATAAAACGACGGAGCTGTTATTAGATTTCTTTTGATTGTTATTTGTTAACTTTGTGAAATTACCAAATAAAGAGTGTTGTATTTTTTATCCTTTGATTTAGTGGATTGAAAAATACCCATGGCATGGGGCCCAATGAATTTTTCCTTTGGAATTTACCACATTATACCTAGTGTTCATATTAAAATATGTTAATTAATTTTTTCAATTGATAAAAACCACGTAGAATACTAGATTCTATTTACACGCTACAAACATAACTGCTTAGAAATTGCTCATAGAATATTTTGACTGCCTGGCGTGTACTGTTTGAACTGGATAATCAAAAACAAATTTTTTACTTTACTAGCTTTTAGAATTTACATTTGGTATTAGAGCGGGTTCACTTTTAAAAAGTATGATCCACGAAATACCTAGTAATCGACAAAGCACCATTTAGACCTCCTATATTAGGCGGGACGAACTACTCTTATTAGAATATTAGGGTGCAAATCTATGTCCAATCCTTTGATGAAAAAACTTGGCATTCTCTATTGTATGACCATGAACCTCCAACTATAATTGAAAATGAGAAAGAAAGAGAGAAAAAGACTGAAGAGTGGGGTACTACAGACTTTAGTAATGCTAGTAGTAATTCAAAAGCTTTAAAAGCAATTTTCTCTTTCGCGGTTTCTAATCAATTTCGCTTGATTTCTACTTGCATGGTAGCCAAAGAAGCATCGGACATACTTCAAGTAGCACATGAAGGAATTTCCATTGTGAAGTCTTCAAAACTCTAGGTGCTTACCCTTGAATTTGAAAAATTGATGACGAGAGATGATGAAAAATTCAAGGACTTTTAAGGGAAGCTCGGTGATATTACCAACTCAGCATACACTTTGGGGAAAAAGTATTCTAAAATAAAATTTGTAAAGAAAATTCTCAGATCACTACCTGACAGATTTCATTCCAAATTGATTGCCATCGAAGAAAGTAAAGACATTGAATAAAGGTGGAAGAGTTGGTTGGCTCTTTAATGACGTACGAGTTACATATCCATAGGAAAAAGAAGGAAAAAGGTCTGGAGTTGCCATCAAAGCCAAAGATGTTGAGGAGGATGACAAACGTAAAGGTGATGAACATATGGCCATGCTCACCAAACCATTTTAAAAATTCCTAAAAAGCAATCAAAAAGGAAGAAGTTCCAAACTTCAACCTCAACAAAAGAAGAAGTTTTTTAACAACTCAAGGCAAAATCTAACTTCATCTATGGACAGAACTCAAAACCATATTCAATGCCATGAATGTGAAGGATTTGTACACATAGTTGTTGAATGGGCTAACATACTAAAGAAGTCTTGTTCTAAGAAAGCAACGAATATTACGTGGAGTGAAGATGAGGATAGAAAGTCAAATATAGACGAGGAAGATAGAACTGACGATCATCAAGTACAAACTCACTGACTAGAGACACAGTCGAATCAATTCACATATTTTCAGAATACATGATACTGAAAAGGAATCTAAAAGTTGAACAAGAGAAAATGTCACACTTCTTGCAATGATGAAATATATTGAAGAAGAAAGGGGTGTTGTTGCAACTGATAAAAATGCTCTATCCAAAGATCTGAAAGAAAAAAGAAAATCCAATCTTGGAGCTCCGGTTGAAGTGGACCACATCAATTAGAGAGTTAAGCAGTTGATCATCAGATCCACCCGCCTAAATAAAGTTCTTAGCTATGGAAGAACCTCAAACATCAAAGGTTATGAAGGAAAATGTAAGGCGAAAGAACCTATGGCAATAGGACAATATCGATGGTTGACGATAACTACTGGTTCTTTACCTCTAAAAATCTAATTCAATTCAT
>CAIGRP010133496.1:0-10000 GCA_903798385.1 Fraxinus cuspidata | reverse complement strand
TGTTTAGTCGCCCTCACCTCACCACTATTATTCAACCATTGCAATTTATACGACCTATGATGCAGTATCGTTGGCAATCCTAATTTATTAACCATGGTTGTGCTTGCAACGTTAGTACAACTACAACCATCAATAATTACACTACATACCTTGTCTTTGACATAGCATCTAGTGTAAAAGATGTTCTCTCGTTGAACTTCATCTTCGTTCTTCGTTTGCAAGCTCAACGCTCTCCTTGCCACTAACGTAAATGAATTAAGGGATAATTATTCCTCCTCCGAGGAGTCCTCTAATGGAGACATGGATTTCAAATCATCTTCTTCATCATCGGACTCAATTTCTCCATTATCCCACATCACCATAACCCATCTATTCGGGCATTGACTTGTTATGTGTCCCCTGCCTTGACTTTTAAAACATTTAATATCACAATTCTGAGAATTAGGAGTTTCGATTTTACCATGATTTCCTTGTTTGGAAGGCTTAGACTTTGGCTTGGGAATGGTGGACGTTTGGGCCTTGCCTTCTTTCTTTGGATAGCTTGGTCTCCAAGAATTGGATTGAAAGCTTGATGAAGGTCGTGTATTGCCCCTCCTCTTGAGCTGTTGCTCAATTTTGACAGCCTTTTACATCTTTGTAATAGTCTTCCACACTTCGATTGCCTTGCGTAAGACTTTGCAATTTTTTATACAAGCCTCAGTAGTAATGGTCCACAAGGCGCTTTCTCATCATGGCCTTCGTGTCCTCCCACGTTGCAATTGGTTGTTCTCCATTCCGTCTCCTACCAATAACTAACTGATCCCACCAAATCAAAGCATATTTAGTAAATTCAATCACAGCTATTTTCACCTTTTGTGCTTCGGAGTAGTGGTGACAATCAAATATGAGTTCCATCTTCTTTTCCCATTCAAGGTAGGCTTCAGGATCAGATTTCCCTTGAAACGACGGAACCTTCATCTTTATACCACTAAATCTATTATCCCCTTAGTTTCAATCTCTCCTACCCCCATCCATTCCTCCTACAACTACCCACGAACTCCTCCTCCTCCTCGCCATACTCATCCCCCTAGTAATTATTAACTTCTTCTCTAACTGGAGCTCCCTTTCTCCCACGTGCTTGTGGAACAGGTTGTGGCCCACTTGATCTAAGGGCTCATGCAAATGTTCCAATTCCACCCTCATCACCATCTCCCCCACTAATCCAAAGCTTTAGATCCGCTAGAATGGAAGAATCATCATTGGTGCCTTCATCTTTGTTTCCAGACATGTTTTCCTAGGTTCACACGAAACGAATCACAAAGAAACTGGAATAACAAAGTAATAGGACAAGAATAACAAAGACGAGTTTCTACTACCAGATTTATTTTTTTTTGGAATATCAATGCATGAAATCAAGAAGAGAAATAACAATAGTTGATATATATTCAACGACCTTTCATTTTTATCTTTTAACCTACCTAGATCAAACGTACTGGAATTGATCAAATGGAATTCAAGAAGAACGAAGATAGATTAAACTTGATGTTAGAGCCTAAGCTCTAATACCAAATGATATGATGCCAAAAAAGTTTCCTACTTTTTAACCACACACTCTCCTAAAAATCACTATTCAAAACTCTTTTTTTTTTTTTTTTTTGAATAGTATGGTTGTCAATGAATTATCTTGTTAATATCTTTTCGAAGCAAATCAAATGTGTGTGCTTATACTTGGCAGTATTTCAAATATTCATCCTAACAGATGTTTCCTTTACAATAACTAAGCACATTTTTGGTACTCAAAATTCGTCACGACTTTTTAGTGCAATGAACAAATATTTAAGGCATTTTCTTCTTGTTTCTTAATTATGTTCGTTGCTATCTAATCATCCTTATCAAATATGTCATAATAACTATTTTCATGAAGTGGTTCAACATGATAATATCGAACTTTCCCATTCCCTTTTTATATGACTAGTATCTCTGCTAGCATGACTAGCAAAATGAAGTTTACGATGAATAATTGTGGTCTGATTAGAACCTTGGTTGTGCCATCTAGAGATTCGAACCTTTCGAAAAGAGCTGAAAACAAATGCATTTTTTAGTTTAATAGCACAATTATGCTTCTATTTGGTTTAGTTAAAAATCAGTTTTAGTAAATTTCAATAAAAAGTTGATGATATGTGGGATTGTAGTTGATAAAAATTGTAAATTCTATGAAATGTATGTAGAAAATGATTTTAGTTCGATGAAGGCCAAACATGAGCTAAATGTTATCAAGCACAACATTTTATCTTATTCGCAACTTATGATTTTAACTATTATTATTATTATTATTTAAAAGTCAGCCAACATACAAAAATTCACTAAATGAGTTTAAATTCATGTGTAATACACTTGTACCACGCTAATTTTACACAAAACTCATATACATTGTTTTTTTAATTATTTCTTAAGCATAATTGGCTGGTGAAAATATAATAATAGAACACTTTAAAATGATATCTAGTCCATGTCTGGGCCTCATTCTTTAAAACAGATTTTATAAGAGATTTTTGCGAAGATGTGTGGTTAAAAAGTAGAAATTTTTAATGTTTACGTCCAAAATTATTTTTTTAGAGAATTTATGCCATTAGTGTATTTTATGCACTTATATATGACTTTAAATACAGATATTTATGATGACTTTTGATTATTCATAGTTAATATCGTGTATTTATTATTTGTTAGATAAAACTCAACAATTGTAAGTAAATTTGAAGAAAGGAACGAACATCGGTGAAATGAGGATTTTTAAAGTTCAAGGACTAAATTTAAAATACTCAAAACTTGATTCGAACCAAGCAATGAAATTAAAGATTACATGGACTCATTGGATGTAATAGAAGCCTGATTTAGCAAAAAATGACTAAACCAACTTCCAGAAGGAAATTTAAGGACCAACTTGTGATCGTACCCTACAAATGGCTGCAATCGCTACCCATATTTTTGTGAAATCAGGAGTAAATTGGTTGCCTTGTGCGATGGCAATTGTATATATCCTACGATCGCATGGCTTTTCGGCCGAACAAGATTTAGTTTCCTTTTCTGAAGAAACACTTGTAGGATCAACTTTGGACTTGTTTCTTGACCTAAATTCGACATATATAACTACAAAACAAGGGCGAACATTCAAGAGAGCTCTCTCAGACCTCTCATATCACATCATATCATAAAATCTTATAAGAACATGGGGTTGATTCACCATCTTTTGGGAGAGAAGATCAAACCTAGCAAGGAATTCAAGAAAAATTACATCAAGAAGGTGAAGAATCAAGGTATGAAATCGAAGATTCATAAGAAGAAATTGCTTCCATATATTTATTGTATTCAAACACATTCCGGGTTATGACTTTTCATTTTTCTTCTTGTACACGAGAAAACTTAGGACACTTATTTCATTATTCAAACACAAAAATATAACTCTACATCTACAAACTAAAGAAAGGAAGCTAGGAGGCTCTTGCGCATATATCTCATCAAATCAATAGAGAAAAAAGGCATTGGAGATCAATTCATCCAATATTGCTTGGAGTCGGAAGAAGAAGAAGAAGTTTGAATTTGTGTTGTAACAATTCCAATTTATGCTCTTGCAATAGTATGATGCTTGGCTAGTTGTATAGATGTTAGGATAATGTTGTACCCTATATTTTGAAGTCTTTAAGTTAACGATTTTGTATTTTGACATTACATGTTTGTTTGGTTTGAATGGCGTTGTGAGTTTAATACCTTTCATATAATTGGTGAATAAGTAATTAATGTATGATTTCTATTGACATTATATGTTTGTTTGGTTTGAATGGTGTTATGAGTTTAATACCTTTCAATTAATTGGTGACTAGTTTTTATTGTATGATTTCTATTGATATTTGAGAGAATGAATAAGAATTTAGTACAAGTAGCAATCATTGAAAGGTCATATGGTTGTATGGATAATTGTATATGCTTTGCAGGATCCAAATAAATGTTATTGTGATTTAATAGATCTAATTCTACTCATGAGAGATTATTAGATGAATTAGAAATAGTGATCTTCAAGTCTAAATATATGTTGTCAAATAATATTAAGATAGATGAATATAGGTAACTACAGGGTTCTAGTGTTTTGCCATCAATCATGTCGTCACAAATTCTTCCTACCACTTAATTAAGTTAGTTTGGAAACTAGATTAGATATTAATCCTCGTGGGATCAATATTTGTACTTTAGGTTCACTTTATTACTTATTACGATTTGTAAATTTGCGAGTTAATAAAATTAACATATTTTTGGTGCCAACGTCTGGGAATTTAGTTATTTAGTTAATTTTCAATTAATTATAAATTTTAATTGAATTCTTTATCTTTCTTTTTTCGTTTTATTTTTTTTCTTTTTCATTTTTTAGTTGCTTTACTTGTTTTTATTGGTTTCATTAACGGAGAATGGAGAGAAAGAAGCAAAGAAGTAGCAAAATAAATTGCAATGAATAATTTTGACATGGACGACGAAGACATGCTTGTATGACATTTTTTAATATGCAATAAGATGTTGATGAAGACATGATTATTGGAGATTTATTCGTAAAGCAAGGATTTGAAACAATGGGATATTTACTTGCAAACTTTGAAAAGAATGAATTGTTATTAGATTTAATATGGAAATCCAATATATTGTTCTTTCCCGAACATGATATGAATGAAGTAGATGAGGAAGACATTCCCATAAAAGTATTATGAGAATTATCGAGCCCTTGATCGGAAAATCTTAATAGTGGTATTTCTGCTAATCATCAACAAGAAGAGACCGGCCATTCAACCCGAGGAGACAACTAATAAAGATAAATATATAGAAAACGAATAATTAATAACAATGGAACCAAATGAAGCATTGCCATTCAATGGGAAGTACTCCAACTTTATACTATAAATATTGAATTTGTGATTAAAGTTGATGAAGAGGTAGAAGTTTACATAGTTCAATTTAAATCGAGGGGAATAGGCAAGTCAAATCATGATGAAAGAGAAAAGGTAAAAGTTTGGAGAATCAACCGAAGAGTAGTGCAAAGTCAAATGAAGCAAAGTAAGAAAAGCGTCAAAAGTACTTTTCAAAATACCAAGACACATTTTTAAAAAAGTCGGTCTAGGACTATAAACAAGCATTAATTGGGAGAAAACCCAATTTCCTTACCTTCTTATTTAGCCCCTATTTGACTCCCGTTAAAATAAAACCATTATTTCTTCTACTCATTTGCAACCACACATTCATACAATAAAATATTATGCACGTAAACTCAAAACTTTTTTTCTACTTTTTAATCACACATTTTCCAAATAATCACTATTCGAACATCATTTTTCTCCAATTTGTCTTTACAATGGTCATCAAACATGGTCTTATTATGCTTTAGTAATTGCATTTCATGTAGTGAGTTAGGATTGCATTTACTACTTAGGCACATTTACTTGTTGTCAAGTATGAGTTTCTATATTTAGCGTAGTATTTATCTCGTGTAATATTTGTAATGAATTATCCTTTCTATTTTCATGAATGCTCGAAACATGAAGTGAAAAGGAGCAAAAGCTGGAGGATATAAGACCAATTGCCATGAGAAACATCTTCTTATACTTGATAAGTATTGCTAACCTTTTTAAAACTATTTTGTGCATACAATGAGGATGGTATGTACTTTAAGTTTGGGGTGGAATAACTTTGTTATTCGTATACTTTTTTGTTTTTGTGGCTGATCATGGAAATTCGAGAAAATTGAAAAAGTCGGATAGCCTTGTCAGCTAATTGAAAAATTCAAAAATGTTTATTTTTTATGTGCAAGTAGTTGGGTAGCCTTGTCGACTAATTGATGAGTATTTGAATTATTTATGATGCATAAATTGTGAGTAGAGATGATGATTTTTTTGCTAAGTTTGTACTTGTTCATATAAGATTGTATTCTATTGAGCACAATAGTTATGATGATTATATGCATTGCACTAATTGATGCACGTAGGAAAAATTTATCTACATTTTAATGTGGACCTAGTCTTGATTAATCACAATTCATCACCAATATTTAGGAGACGATCTACCGACGAAGAAGACTACCTATAGTGTAGAGTGAATACTAAATTTCAAAATAAAAAGAAAAGATCTAAAAAGTAGAAAAAGCGACACAATAAAAACATAAGAATAGAAAAGCACACTTAAGTGTATTGAGACAGTGTTAACGCAATTATAATCATTTTTTCTATACAGCAGAGCATTGGTATTTAATTGTAGATTTAGATTTCTAGTGAGGTTATCCTAGATAAAGCTTGAGGTTGGGACACTCGAACTTAGGGAGAATCATCATATATTGATGTTGTAAATTCTATTGGTGAAACCCAGGCAAACTCGAGTGGGAAATGTACCATTTGTTTTGTAATCAATCTTAGAATAAACACTCCCGAGTGAGAGATTGAAAAACAAGTAGCAAGCGTGCATCCTACAAGAGAGAATGTATAATATTTGATTATGGGTCAGGAGAGTGACCAACCTAAAGAATCGTGATAATTTCATTAATTATGCACATACATCTATTGTAAAGCCCCGAAAATTTTGATAAAATAGAATTAATTGTTTTTAATGCTATATTTTATATTTTTTTAGTTGAAGGATTATAAAGAAATAAGTTTTAAACTTTTATTTTTTGGGTCAAATAATTAAATTTTAATAGAGATAGAATTAGTACATTAATATTGGGCTGTTGGAGAGCTTGTTTTATCAGCTATTTTAGGCTTGAAAAAAGTCGATTCAGATAAGCGAGGCCCAAGTTATCGAGGTCGAAAAATATTGTCTAAAATTGTAATTTATTCTAGTTAATTAATGAATTTAGAAGTGTATAGAGCAAGTCTATTGGTAAGTTGTTAATTGGGTTTTATTAAATAAAGATTTTGTATTTAAAAAAAAAACGTTATAGGGTAGCCACGTGTGGTTGTCAATTAATTTTATTTTATAATAATTATTGATTTGCCTTGATTTTGGAGAATTGATAGGGATAGGTGACACATGTATACGATGGATGGGAAAGGAAGTAACTTTTGATTGTATGGATTACTGGGATTACCCTTCTTTTGTGGGTAAAACATGGCATCTTGCATATTTTAGGCCTATCAAAAAATTCAATTTCCTCTTTCAACCTTAAATAACATGTAAAAGAAATCATCATATATAGGAAAAGAAAAGAAAAGACATAGATACATGTTACAGGCAGCAAGTAGAAATTAAAGTTTTGGAACGTGATTGTGGTTTTGCTTTTCAAATTTATTTGATCTAACGAGGTGCAAATGATTTATCTCGTTTACTTTTTTTCATGATGATAAATATTATGCTAATGAAAGCTACGATATGATATGCAATGATATGATATGTAATGGTCATCCAGTACCAAAGATATGATATATTTGAACTCTTATCGATTTCTAAAGATGTGATGATGGTATGATTTTTTTCTACGCATGATCTAAATAGTGAGCTTCTCCTAAATAGTTTGTCTTTTCTTTTTCAAAGTGTGTGTTTCTCCTATTATAAGAGAGAGGGTATTATCAATTGTGCTCTCCTTATCTATAGAGAGAAATTGTTGTAATCATTTTGCTATGGTGAACTCCCTCTACAGTTTGCCCGTAGGTTTTCCACATAAAATTATTGTGTTCATCACTTTTCTTCGGTTATCTCATTTCTACTTCAGTTGTAATTGGGTNAATTTCTCATTATGGAAAATGAGAATAAAAGTAGTTTTAAGAAAAGATAACTACTTAGCAACAATTGGAGACAGGCCCGAGGAGATCATTGACGACAGCAAGTGGAACGAGATGGAAGGCAATGCTATTGCTGATCTGCACTTAGCACTTGCCAATGGAATATTGTCAAGTGTGGAGGAGAAAAAGACAGCAAATGAGATATGGAATACACTTACAAAATTGTACAAGGCCAAATGTTACACAACAAAATCTTTTTGAAGAGAAAGCTTTACACCCTTCGAATGATGGACTCAATTCTGGTGCCCAACCACATCAACACCCTCAATACTCTAGCTCACATCAATGGGGCACAACATAGAGACAGGTGAATGTGGTGAAATTCTACTTCAAAGTCTACCTGATTTGTATGATCAACTCATCATCAATATAACCAACAACATAGAAGTACTCGTCTTCAATGATATTACAGCTGCGGTTCTTGAAGAAGAAAGTCGACGCAAGAGCAAAGAAGATATATTGGAAAGCTCATAGCAAGCTGAAGCTTTGACGATGACGAGAGAGAGAGATCAATAGAACGTGGCTCCAGTAGGAGTCATAATCAAGTAGATCAAAATCCAGAAGTAAGAAGAATGCCAAGTGTCATTACTGTGGGAAGAAATGACACTTAAAAAGATATTGTTGGAGTCTAAAGAAGAATGAAGAAGCCAAAGGAAATGGTCCTAAGACATCAAAAGCTTAGGGTTTTGTAACAAACACCTCAGATGATTGTGAAATTTTATATAGCGAGGCAATAACAGTTGTTGAAGGCAGAAGAAAATTCACTGAAGCCTGGCTTATGGACCAGGAGCAACATGGCATATGATCCCCCAAGAGAGAATGGTTCCATCATTATGAACCTATCTCAGGAGGATCTGTATTCATGGCAGACGATCGTGCCTTGGAGATTGCTAGTATTGGTACATCAAATTGAAGATGTATGATGGTACAGTTTGCACCATTAATGAGGTATGGCACATGAAGGGCCTGAAGAAAAATCTATTGTTTTTGGAACAATTAGATAATAGTGGGTGCAAAACCCATATTCAAGATGAGATCATGAAAATAGTTAAAGTCGCGCTTGTGGTGATGAAAGCGGAAAAGATAGCTGCAAATTTGTACATGCTTAAAGGAGAAACACAACAAGAAGANGATGGTATGGTTCGCACCATCCAGGATGTACGACATGTGAAAGGCTTGAAGAAAAATCTATTGTCTTTGGGACAATTAGATAAAGATGGGATCATGAAAATAGTTAAAGGCGCGCTTGTAATGATCAAAACGGAAAAGATAGCTGCAAATTCGTACATGCTTAAAGGAGAAACACAACAGGAAGGAGAAGCATCTACTGTGTTGGCAAGTTCGACAGAATAATTAATGATGATGTGGTACCGTAAACTTTGCAACATGTCGGAACGAGGCTTGAAGATTCTTGCTAAACAAAAGCTTCTTTCAGGGCTCAAAAGGTTTCATTACCATTTTGTGAGCATTGTGTTACTAGTAAGCAGCACAAATTGAAGTTCAGTAGTTCCACTGGTAAAAGTAAGGCTATCTTAAAGTTGGCCAATTCTGATGTTTGACAAGCACCGGGTATATCCCTAGGAGGTCTAAGATACTTTGTATCTTTTATTGATGATTACTCTAGGAGATGTTGGGTGTATCCAATCAAGAGGAAGGCGGACGTATTTTCAGTTTTCAAAATATTTAAAGCGCGAGTGGAGCTTGAATCTGAAAAAAAGATCAAGTGTTTGAGGATAGATAATGGAGGATAATATACCAGTGATGAATTTGATAACTTCTGTCAACAAGAAGGTATCAAGAAGTAGTTCATGGTGGCATACACTTCGCAACAAAATGGAATAGTAGAGCGGATGAACATAACATTGTTAGAACGGACAAAAACGATGTTGAGAACTGCGGGAATGGCCAAGTCATTTTGATAGCCAATCAAGAGAAAGGCAGACGTATTTTCAGTTTTCAAATATAAATTTCGCGCTCACCTCGAACTATCTGAAAAAAAAAAAAGAACAAGTGTTTGAGGACAGATAATGGAGGAGAATATACCGGTGATGAATTTGATAACTTCTGTCAATAAGAAGGTATCAAGAAGTAGTTCATGGTGGCATACACTCCACAACAAAATGGAATAGCAGAGTGGATTAACATAACATTTTTAGAACGGACAAGAACGATGTTGAGAACTGCGGGGATGGCCAAGTCATTTTGGGCAGAAGCAG
>CAIGRP010133491.1:0-25161 GCA_903798385.1 Fraxinus cuspidata | reverse complement strand
GGTGGGGTGGGGGGGGGGTTGGGGTGATAATTTGATTTTATGATTTATTTTATGGTTGGCCGGTCCAATTATACAGTTTGTGGGACATTGGCCTTTATGAATCTTGTCTTGACGGAGAGATTTTGGGCTCGTTCTAACTTCTAATGATAATAATTTGTTACCATGGTAATCAAAAAAGTACATTCAATGTTAAATGGAAATTCTATTCAGTTCGAGACTATATTCTACTAACGTTAAATGTCGGAGCTTGACATTGCACATCTTTGTTGTTTGGAGGCGATCTCAGCAACTCCATTATGTTTGAGCTCAACATATTTAACTCGATCTAAGTTTATATAATCAACTTATACTCTCCACTTTTAATTTGAATTTTGTACAAAATCAATATTTGGCAAATTGTCCTGAAGTTCACATCGAACTTAGCCCTTATTTGCTTTAGGTAAAAACCATATTTTTATTATATTCCCTATTTTTTTTAACTACTTTATACAGGTTAAAAAGTTGTGGATCCTACAAAATATTTAAAAATTATTTCTTGATTTTGACTTAGATTTGAATCTAATTTATAAGTTGACGAAACAAGAGCTTAGTTTGTGATAAAAATAAATAAATAATTAAATAAATAAAGATGTGGGAGTGATAATGAAATAAATAGTAGTGCTTTGCAATGATCATGGTAGTACTCAGGGTTAGACGTTGCATGTCCCTGGTTGAGAAGATTCGCTGTAATTGTCTTATAAAAGGACGTTCTTTTCAGAAAATAATTTAATATTACTGAAAAAGACTGATCAGCTTCCAAACGATTGCATTTCAATTTGAAGATTTTCATTCAGATCAAATATTTTTTTCTTTTTTTGAGCAACGGCGCAAGACTGCTGCCAATTTTTGTCTCTAAGCAATGAACCATCCAATTTTTGGCCTGAATGACCAAGACAATTACATAGTGCACGTTAATTTTGAAATTGTTGAATCGGACAAATTATTGAATAGTTCAAAAATAAAAAAACAAAAATTAAGACGCGACACGATATCAATTTAAATACCATTTCTGTAAAAACGTGGAACATGAAATGTTGCGGAAACGACATAAAAAAATTAAAAATTATTTTTATAATTAATTGAAAGAACTCAAATTATTATTATTATTTTTTCAATTGACACTAATTATTTATTTGGTTTATTGCAGTAAAGTTTGAAACTTTGTAAATTGTTTTTTGAAACGTGATATTAAGTCACTTTTTTATAAATTGATACCCATTAAAGGCCCATAATTCATAATCCAAGTTTTCAAATATTTTGGTAAGAGAAATAGGTAAAATTTCCTCAAGATTTCCAAATTTTGTTAAGAATTAGGAGAGTTTATGAAGTTTTAAATTTTGTAAATTTATCAGTTATTTTATTCAATATTATTAAGTCTAATTTACTTTAACATGTCATGGAAGTAAAAAACAGGAGAGACTAAATTTGACACGTTAAGTATAGCAGTAAAAGTTGCATGTTTTCCTAATTATGCTTGCGTACTTTGAATGCTTAATTAAACATAGGGCATGAGTTATCTAATATTCCCTCCGTCCCATTTATATAGACTTACATTCCTTATTTTCTTGTCTCAATTATATAGTCTTGTTTTTTTATTAAAAATATTTTGCTTTGTTCGTTTACTAATATATCATTATTTTTTTACTACTTCCAATTATAATGTACTACTAGTTATTGATAATTAAATGAGGGTAAATCAGGAAAGTTTTTGACAAAAAATACTTTTCCAATAATATTAAATACGATTTCTTAATCCGTGTGAAAAACTAAACAAATCTACATAAATGGGATGAGGGAAGTATAAATAAAAATAGATAAGTAAATAGTACTAATAAATTTATCAAATCGCGTGAATAAAAATATGACTTGAGTGCTTATAACAAGACTTTTTGCACAAGAATACAAGAATAGCATTTATATGAATAGAAATAGTCAGATGAGACCCACTAGTTAGCGATGAAAGAGATAATGAAATGAGGGCCAAATTTTCTTTCTATCTACATATTTAAATTAATACGACTATGTCAGGTATAATTTGTTGCAATATAGAAATTAGTTCAAAGGTAAATATTCAACTTTAGTCCCACAATCCAACAAATCATAACAAAATTTCATCTAGCTGCCTCACTTTTTTAACCCGCCGCCCTATTTATTCCTATTTTAATAATAATATTTGCTTCACCGTCAAAATAAGTAACTTAATCTCACCATTTTTTGTAGGTCTACATATACATCCATTCCCTTGTAGAACACGTTCTGAATCAAAGACAATCCAAGAAAATGATTCAGATAGCGCCTCAGTCAGTTGTGTTAACCTATATGGTTCTGGTTGTTACACAGCTGAAGTGGGCATGGGATTACCTTCTTTACCAATCCTTCTTTCAGCCTTATAATTATGGTGTCAAATTACCAGAATATGTTGACGATCTTAGCGTGATGCACTATGAGACCAATACAGATCAGCCCGGAGATTCAGTAGAATGTGCCGTTTGTTTATGCAGGTTTGAAGAAGGAGATGAAATCAGAGAATTGAGATGTGACCATTTATTTCATAGAGTTTGTTTAGATAGGTGGATTGGCTATGGTCACATGACATGTCCTATTTGCAGGAATAATCTTAGGCTGCCGCCATCCATGGAGGAGCTCCACCAGGAAATTATTATAATTAACTTCAGCGCCACCACATCCAGGGATCGCTGTGCATGGTGGCTACGTTGAATCCAGTATGCCATATTTCAGAATATATAAATTTCCTGTTGTTGTGTAGAAGTTCTATTTCCATGATGGAAAGATATTAATTGACGATGAAATAATTTCGAGCGTAATAGTTTTTGAATCTCATATTTCTCTTATCAAAGTTAAATCTTTTATGTTTACACAGTACGGAAAATACATTTGGATCACTGATCTCTCTTAATTAACAATGTTAAAGTAGAAATTTTACTTGAACCATTAACCTTGATTCTAACTATCAATCATACATGTTCGCCAGTTGAATAACTTGTGAAAGTTATTAGTTCAACCTTAAAATCACGTAATATGTGATTAACGCGAAATTAAATTCGTCAATTAAAAGTAACAAGTCACTTTTTAATTGTTCTGGATGTTTAGTCAATCAGGTCAAGTTATCATATGTTGAATTACAGCAATAAATAATTAAAGCGGTAAATAATACAAGATTGGATGACGGAGAAAACCCTTAATTGGGTAAAAACTCCAGACCAAGCCAATAGTTTCCACTATAGACTATAAAAAATTAGAGTATGATCCAGTTTAGAAAACTCATTAGACTCTAATTCCTGCAACCTCTAAGATCCACTGGAACGTGCTTCACTCACACCTGCTCCCGATCATCTGGAATTGTTTTTAATTCTGTGGAACATCAAGAACGCTTCATTCTTGTAATCTTCGGGTGCTTCTGGTCTTACCTCCCTCAATCTTCAGTAATCTTTGAAAGTTATTGAGAAAGTACATTCCTAATGATATCTAGGAAGTGAGTGTTTTGGATTATAAGAATTCAATGTTTTTCCTAAACTTATAGCTGATGATCTCAAGAATCAAAAGATTAATCTCAATATTTGGATGTGTTCTTGGATCTTGGAATAATGATATAGGAAAGTAAAACAATGATCAACCACACCATTAGGTATTTATAATAGGAGTATAGGCAATATAAGATAGATAAAATTCTTGAAAAACACAAGTTAGGATTTCTAGGAAAACACGGTCGCTCGAGTGCCAGGCTAACTAAGTCAAGAGAGAGGTGCGTCGCTCGAGAAAGACCTGGGCAACAATGATTCTTCTTTGGACGCTTGAGTATCAGCTGGCAATAGGTTAGCGAAAATTTGTCAACTATTTCTCCTTGTTCCATACTCGAACTCAAAGACTTTTAATTCTTCTATACATTCCCTCCAAAAGACTCATTGAATTTTAAAACTCTTTTTGTAACAATCTTATTCTTTTACAATAATTCTTTTCTCTAAAAAATTGTCAATACAATTAAAAACCTAACAATCTCCCCATTTGATATTTTGTGACAAAAACTATACAAAAAAGTCAAAGATGTAAAAAAAAAAAAAAAGCTAATACAACTTATATTGAATGTCCGTCGCTTACTTTTCCTTAAAACTTGTTTCCTGAAATCAATAACTCAAATACCAAGTGTAAAAGCACGTGATACAAGAAATATAATAATTGAAACAGACTATCATATGCTAGCTATGTTAAGAAGCAGAACTAATGTTAATAAAAATATCAACTAAAATATTAATATCACAAAACATCAAAACTAAAAAATTGATATATTGCAATTGAAACACACTATTATAAATATGCTAGTTAGATTGACAAGTAATACTAACGTTAATGAAAACACCAATTCAAACCTTAATATCACAAAACATCAAAACTAAAAAAAAAAAAAAAAACTAAGCATTAAAAAAAATCTTCCCTTACTACAAAATAAATTAAAATTTAAATGATAAACTAAAATTTAAATGTATCTCATCACCCCTCTCCCTTTTTGTCACAAATGACGAAAGTAACTATAACAATAATATATAATTACTCAAAGATGCAGTTAATAGCATGCACAAGCATAATTAGTGATCAATTAACTTTCCCACATACTCTATTCAAGTCTAAATAGAGTAAATTATATAAGTGACTCATGTGTGTTAAATGTCATTAATTACTTGTAATCAAGACTTCAAACATTAAATTTGTAAGAAAAGACATGATAAATATCACTATTAAATAAGTTTATTCATTTACTAATGAAAGTCAAACCAATAATGCATATTACGACATGTAAATGAAGCTCATTTTTCATATATATTATTATTTTCTCCCCCTTACTTTGAACATATATACATTTTTATACAATTTATATTTTTCTTTTTAAATTCATCTTGTTTTTCCTTCAATTTTTTCACATCTTATGTGCATGCTCTACTCCATTAAGCGACTAAGATGACCCTTGTAACGAGTTTTGGACCGATGACTCGAAGTCAATTGACCATTGGGCATCATGTTATGAGAAACTCTCGAGTCTAATTACTCGAGTCAAATAGGTTCGAAGAAAAGTATAAGAAGAAACATTTTTAATTTATGGGATACATTAGAACTTAAGTTAAATTAAGGTCAATCCATGTTCAAGGTCACCTCATCGACAAATGACGGCCATCATAAATCTCATACACGTGGTCAAGACTTACTTACATGATCATAGTATGTGTAGTGCAGATGACACATAAAGAAACATATACTAAGTACTTTACATCAACCTAAACAAAGTAATAAAATATATGCTACAACATATCAATTAAACTCATACTTGGTCACAACATACATGTTCAAGTAAATAATAAATCATTCTTTAGTAAAGAATTTCTTCCCTACTTTTTATTTTTCAGTTTTTTTTAAAAAAAAAATTATTTAGATAAAATCAAACTAACTTAAAAGTAAAATGCAATAAAAAATGATTTCCATGCAATAATGAATTAGTCAATTAAAAAGTATAAACATGCATCAAAACTACGTAATCAATTAGGTATAAGAGCACCGTGATCAATTTCTAATTTTTTTCAGATCACCTAGATCTGACTAGTAAAAAACTTATCTCGAGTAAACTCTGTCATAAACTTGGTCAAATAACTCATCTGATTAGTAAGAAAGTCAATTCGGCCATCACAATCTTGATAACTCTAATGAAATTCTAATTTCTATTTTATTTAGGAATTTATGACACGAAGGCCTTATATGTCATAACTCACTACAATTGAAACAGTTAGTGATAAACTTAGGTCCGAAGTTATGTTGTCGCATCTATTTCTAGGTTGGTAGGTCATACGTTGTCTAGTAGGCCTCTGTCCTACGATACTCTTATTCTTAAATTCAGGATTAGGAACATACACAGGTTGGTTGGTGGTAGGGATAAAATTGATTTTATAAGTACTGGCCTTATTTTGATCGGTATGATTATATCATAGGCCTTCCTTGTTTCCAGTCGGCTTGTTCAACTCCAAAAGGTTGTCCAGTTTTTGAGATCTACTAGAGAAAGCAGGAAGTTGAGACTTGGAATCTTCAAGTTCGCTCAGAAGGTTCTTAACCTATAATTCTAATTTCTCATTCTCAACGGTTGGCTCACTAACTCTCCTAGAGGACTTCTCAGATTCAATTGTAAGATCTTTAATCTTAAACTCCAGGGATCAATTTACAGTTTCTAATTTGTTGAGGCATAATATAGACTCATGAAGGTCAACTACAAGTTTCTCTGTATTTAGCTTAAGTTCATTGACCTTCTTAATCATAGCTTTACTCACCTTCCTAATTTTAAGAATATTTTCAAATAATTTTTGACAAGCCTCACAAATCTCATCCTCATCTTCAAAATCTTTCTCAAATTTTTCACCATTATCTACTTCCACAACATTCTCACTGTCCTTATCAGATTCACTTTTAATCATAGCAGTGAATGCCATAAACTTTCCACTCTTCTCATGTGTAGACATCTCACTTTAATTATCTGAGCTAGACTCGTCACCAGTGAGAATTACATTCATAGCTTTACCCTGATTTCTCTTACCATTAGGGCACTCACTTTTATTGTGACCAAAACCTTAGCACTTATGATATCTCACAGATTTAGATATCTTTTTAAATTCACTGGAATCACATAAATATCTTTCTTTAGTCTTCTTCTTATTTCTAAGCATTTTTGAAAATTCTTAACAAAGTAGACTATTTCCTCATTATTAAGTGATTCCGAATAAGATGAATCATATTCTTTTTCACTAACAGTATTCAAGGCTATAGACTTGTTCTTCTTAGGTGAAGATATGGTGAGTTCATAAGTTTGGAGAGATCCAACCAATTTTTCAATCTTAACAGCATCTAGATCCTTATTTTCCTTGATAGCCATAACTTTTAGGTCAAAATCTTTCAGGTAATGATCTTAAATTTTTTCTGACAATCTTAAACTCGGGAATTCTCTCACCTGGGTTAAAACTAGAATTAACCGTGTCATTCAAATTCGCATAGAAGTCATCGAAGATCTCATCATCCTTCAACTTAATTTCTTCAAATCTAGTGGTCAACATCTCTAACTTAGAATTTTCAATAGCCTGAGTTCCCTCTTGCATGATCATAAAATATCTCAAACCTCTTTAGCAACCTCACACATAGATACACACACAAAATCTTCAGGTGATATGTCATAAATAGAGCATGAAGCCCTTTATTATTCCAATTACACCGATCTAAATCTTTCTTAAACCAAGTTGAAATATCAATAGGAGTAACTACACCTGCAACTATAGTAGATGGGGCGATCCAATCATTCACTACACTCATCCATCAATTTCAGGAAGGTTCTCAATCTAAATTTTCAATAGGCATAGTTACAGCCATCAAAATATGGTGGGACAGATAATGAACTACTCATCTAGAAAACTATAATTAGGAATCAAATTTGGGCTCTAATACCACTTGAAAGTTACTAGTTCAACCCTAATATGTGAATAACGCAGAATTAGATTTGTGAATTAAAAGGAACAAGTCACCTTTTAATTGTTTTAAATGTTTAGCCAATCAAGTCAAGTTATCCTATGTTAATAAATAATTAAAGTAGTAAATAACACAATGTTTGATGACGGAGAAAACCTTTGATTGGGTGAAAACTCTGGGACCAAATTATTAGTTTTCACTATAAATAATAAGAATTTACAGTATGATCCAGTCTAGAAAACTTATTAGACTCGCTGATCTAATTCCTACAATTTCTAAGACCCGCTGGATCGTGCTTCACTCACACATACTTCCGATCTTCTAGAATTGTCTATTTCTTGTGAAACACCTCGTTCTTGTACTCGTCCTTTACTTATGGTCCTACCTCCCTCGATCTTCAGCAACCTCTTAAAGCTATTGATAAAGTACATTCCTAATAATATCGAGAAAGTGAGTGTTTTGGATTATAAGAATTCAATATTTTTTCCAAATTTGTGGTTGATTGATCTCAAAAATTAAAAGGTCAATCTCAATCTCAATATTTAGATGTATTCATGGATCTTGGAATAATGATATAAGGAAGTATAACAATGATCAACCACCACCCAAAAATGTAAAGACTATTGGGTATTTATAATAGGAGGAGTTTAGGTAGTATAAGATAGATAAAACTCTTGAAAAACGCAAATTAGGGTTTCTCGAAAAAGACCATCGCTTGAGCGCCAGGCTAACGACAGTCGAGTGAGAGTGTATCGCTCGACTGAGAGCAGGACGACAATGATTCTGCTTTGGACGCTCGAGCGTCAGCTGACGACAGGCTAGTGTAGACGACACTTTCTTCTCGTTCTATACTCGAACTCAAAGACTCATAATTCATATATGCAACCCTCCAAAAGATTCCTTGACTTTTACAACTCTTTTGTAACAATCTTATTCTTTTACAATAATCTTTTGTATAAAGAATCGCTAATACAACTAAAAACCTAACATGTTGAACTATGATACTCTATATTAAGTGATCTTAATATGTCTCTAGGACATATGTAAAATCCTAAAATCCCAGAAAACCTAAAAAAAATAAAAAGACTAAATTACTCCTAGGAAGAACTTAAATTACAATTACAATTTCTAATGCCTTTCAAACTCAATATGTTATCGCAATAAAGCAAATTATATAATTTAATATTTTTCTTCAACCATATCCTTCATAGTCTCCTTCAACGTTAAAGATGGAGTAACTCAACACTTTCCTACACAGACAACTGGGAGACACGTGACACAGTTCGTTGGAGTAACTCAACACTTTCCTACAGAGACTGGGAGACACGTGACACAGTCCGTTGGTATAACTTAGAACTATATGAAACATGCTTAACAATGTGAGAGGAACCTTCTCTTTTCATTTGTACCCAAGCGGTATTACTTGATTCACCTCCCCTCCATGTATGCTAAAGAATCAAAAGGGGCGAAACTGCTCTATATTTTTAAATTTTTTTGGAGTTATATTGAATTTTTTATATATATCTTTCTCAATTTATACAATTACCCTTCTCCAATATGATTGCACATCCGAGTCTTGATAGAATTCATTTAAGAAATTACTCTCTAATATTGTAGCAATAGTAAATGGAAGAATGAATGCCAATATCACAGGTCTATAAATTAAATGGTCACACTTTTATTTTTTCTTCACATTCAACTTTTGTGGAAGATCATTAATACATTGTAATCCTCTAAATCTTCATCACTACGCAAATCAATATATGGTTCAAGTTGATCATCAAGTACCAAGAGATCTGTTGATGTCTTTGGGATATAACGCATCAAGTCAAATTAATTTTATTTTATCAAAAGAAATCATTTGGACACAAATATGCTACACAAAGGGAAAAAAGAAATACCCAAATTCTTCATCAAATATCAAAAGGATAAAAATAATTCATATCAGTATGTTATCAATTATCAAACATTTAATTACTCATCACTTTATAAAAGATATATAGAGCAATGAGCTTGGATTTTGTAGAATCTATCTTGGAGTATTTATGTATGTGTGTGTAGAGAGAGAGAGAGAGAGAGAGAGAGAGAGAGAGAGGTCATATATGTTGAATGAAATTAAGTTTCGGTCTGACTAAGAATACTCTTTGGGCACGTACTAATTAATGGGTTCAATATTAATAATTAAACTAAAAATTGGCCCAATGGTATTCAAGATGAACCTAAAGAAGTGTAATGTCCGCAACAATTTTGTTTCCTTTCATTTTAAGTTTTATTCTTAGAAGTTGGAAATAAATAAATAAATCAGAACTTTGTGGGGGTCATTGCATCCTCTTGCCCTAGTGTAGCTCTATCCCTGCCTCTATGAAATTCTTCACTCCGACAATACTCAAACCTGTACATGCTACAATCAAAAGTTTCAACGCCGCCACATAAGTCCAAGAAAAGAAAGGCCCAATCCAAAAAAAAAAAAACCATGAAATCCTATGGTCCCACCTTATAGAAATAAATAAATAAATAAAGTGAAAATATATAACTACCAATGTTTCAAAATTCAAATTAAAAAATAAGAGACTTGTAAAAAAATTTCAAAATCAAGTGATTACATTTTGTAACTTCTCAAATAATTTTGTGACCTATAATTCAATTAAATAATCATGATCACAATTTATGGTAACAATCACAATAATCACAAATCAGACAATGACACGATCATAAAAATATAGTTTGTGGAACACAATTATATATTTAATCATAATTTACACAATTTTATAGGTCACAAATTACAAGATTAACTTATCACGATCATTTTTCATCTCATCCCACCCCACCCCACTTCAACATAGCCGGCACCATCCAAATTGTCTCCGCCACCTCAAATCTACAACCCAACACAACCATCGCTACCTCAAATCCACAACCACCTCTACCTGCTACTGCTATACAAAACCCACAAAAATAGAACAACGGAAAGAAATAAAAAACGACACTCTGATCTACATATAATTGGGAAAATATAATTGTACCCAATTCAGCCACTAATACGATCGGCTCTTGATTCTTGCATATTCATTAAACATGGATTTAAGAAGTTGTTGCTTCATAGCCTAGTAAGCATGTATCGTCTTAATGCCTTCTAAGCACTCCATTAGCAGGCCTGTAAAAGTGAGAAGGTAAATTTATAGGTTATATTTGGGAAGTAATTCTACGGCGGTAGGCGTGTGTCCAAATGGCTCATAACAAATCCTACCTTTTGTAGAGAGTGTTATGGGAATAGTTCCCTAAATGGTCACAAAACTGTGCCAAAGGTTTCCACGGGGTATTGAATTTCAAAACTTCCCTATGTAGTCGTTAAACTTTGCAAATCGGGATCGCATCCATCACTAACTTAACGTCAGTTGCAAAATCAAATGGTTTTGATGATATGTCAAACAGAGCAAGTGGCGTGGCACGTTTATGCACAATTTGTTGGCTAAGGGATTAAATTGATGATGAGGTGGACAACTTCTACAAGGTTAAGTGACTATCCAAGGAACCTTTGGCAAAGTTCAGTGACCCCGTGGAAACCTTTGGTAAAGTTCAATGACCACGTGACTACTTTTGACAAAATTCATTGGGAAACCTTTGGCAAACTTCATCCATTTTGTTATTAATTTTTTTGGTAGGATTTTGTTATTTGTTTCGGGTCTGCATAGTTGTTTATTCACATATGCATTCACATATGCCAACAGATTTATGCGTATTCACATATGCATTCAGGCTATTGAACTGGTTAAAGGATAGAGCACTCAAAAATTAGTATAGATACAATATCCATGTGTTGGCTTGAGAGAGTACGTGAGAGTTCTATAAGGTTGTGCGTCTAAATGTTTCCAATTAATGACGTGAATTTCAAAGATTTATCTATTATGCTTTTAGGTTAACTAGGACAAAATAATTTAACCTGTTGAGGCAAATTGAAGATTATATATTATGGACAATGGTGTCTCAATTAGCTTCTAACCTTCTGTACCTTATGTGTGTGTTGACTTATTGCCAAATGGTTCTTTTCATATATTTTTATAGTCCGTGTCTTAATGCTTATGCTCCTTGAGTCGTGTCTGCTTGAATTACATCAATTTTAGAAATGGACTAGTCTCTTAAAACAATCAATTTTCCTCAAATGATCATTGAACTTTTCCGAAGGCTTTCACGAGGTCAATGAACTAAACTTTGTCAAAGGTTCCTTACGTAGTTACTCCACTTTGTAGAAGTTGCCCACCTCATCAACAATTTGCTTACTTGGCCAACAAATTGTACACAAACGTGCCACGTCACTTGCTCCATTTGATACATCATCAAAATTGTTTGATTTTGCAATCGGCATTAGGTCAATGATGAATGGGTTCAATGACTACCTAGAGAAGTTTTGAAGTTTAGTGACCTTGTAGGAACTTTTGATAAAGTTCAACAACCACCTAGGGAATTAACCCGAGTGTTATGCAACAGAAAGATATTTACAATGGGATGGAGGTGAGGGTACTGGTTATAACCACATAGTATATATAGATGGGGGGTGGGGTGGGTATAGTAATAGATGAGTATATATGAAATTTATATTAAAATAATTAAGATATAATATTTGAAATAAAAATTTTAAATGTAGGGTTTGAAATAATTGTTCCATAATTAAATACACGAAATGTATTGATTAAGGTAAACAAATTGAGCAAGGTTACTCAAATTCAATTAGATTCTTGTACACTAACTTTTTACCATGCTTCAATTAATATATCCCATTAAAAACACAAATTTCTGGTACTCGCCTAACAACCAGTGGTATGTGTTTACCAACTTTTCATGGAAACTGTTATGCATCGCTTCATGAGATCCCAAACAATCTACATGGCAAGCAAGCGTGGGACCCCGCACTGCGTCGAAATACCATGTGGCTATGGCGACCGAATCCCATTTGAGTGGCCAAACAAACATGCTTACCGATCCCCTTAAATTAAACTGACCCTAGAGGAAGAACTAAACCACGAGGGGGATGAGGCACAAAAAGAGCTTAGTACAAGATCTTTCAGGCAAATCTTCGGTATGTGATTGATATGAAAATTCGCTGCACCGCCGCCATAACCAGCCCATCATGTAAAGTCTAAAGCCACAAACTAGGCGTTAGGGATGATAAAAATGGTATTAACATATAATACTTATGATTGATTGATGTCTCTGACAAGATGCATCTGCCACACGAATGAGGCCACGTGTCTCTTCGTCCAACGATTCCTTGTTCACTTTTTTCTACTATAAAAGCTTACACTTAGTGTCATTTTAGAGGTAATGCACGTTTAGACTCTCATGCTATAACTTTGCCGTATCACTATTTTATCCATCACTTGCCAAAATCGATTCCCTTTTTACATTGAAGACTCACGTCTAAAGCCCTCTCATACTCATATATTTACTTTCCCTATTCACTTCATCGTTGGTGTACGCACGCCAACTACACTCCCACCGGAGGAAGCCACATGTGTCTAACGATTTGTTCAAATGTACATGAACGAGACTTGTGTGGACATGAGAGGCATTATAATCTATTAGCCACGTTAGAGGTATATTTTTTTTGGATCAGCAGTTTGGGTACCATCTGTGGGAAACAACACTATAACAGCGGGCATTCTGGTGGTGAAAGCCATCAGAAAAGGGATTTATTCCACAGCCTAACCTCGAAGAAAGGTCCTGGTTCTTGAAGAAAGAGTGGCTGAAGACACTGGAGAGGCATCAATAGAAGCTTCTCTCAACATAAAAAAAAAAAAAAACTATTATTACACCATGAGTTCTAGTCATTATGGCTCTCATGGAAGGAATCGACAAAATGAGGCTTTTGAAAAAGAAGTCATCTAGACAAATGTCAATACATGTCTAGCCAACCACCAACATCGACGAGGATATGGCACTACCACATGCCTAGCAAGGGAGGATGGGGAGATGTTTGCAAACATGAGGAACATAGCTCAACAAAACGCTACCATGCAACATTTAGTCATCCAAATGCAAGTACCACCTGGATGTCAAATGCCTCAACAAGGGGCTTTCCAACCAGAGGAACAGAAGAATAACATTGGGGCGTACCCCCAGAGACACGAAAGGGAGCCTAGCCCTATCGAAAGAGAGATGGAGGTGGACATGTTGACTGATTACACTTCCAGCAGATTTGGGGATAACTTACCATAGGGGTCAGAAAATTTTCCCCCAGAACATGCCCAAGAACGGAAACCTCAGAGGTCAACTAGTGTCTTTGATAGAATTGGACCATTGGCACTTAAGAATAGGCCCTAACATTCACCCCCTATACAAGGGAAACGAGGCTACGGGCAAAAACATGAACCCAATGGGGTCCCTCCACCTAGAAATAGACAAGAAAAAAGAGACACTACAAACTTGAGGAACAGTCAGAACCACCACCACCTCCGCCAGCACAGCCGACAAAACCCCCTGACAATACCAAAACCACTCCAAACCACCATAAACAGCATCAACATCAACAACACTACCACCACACCCCAAGCATATTCACCACCACCGTCAGCATCTCACCACCGTACCAGCCCATCACCACTACAATGACGGAATGAAAACCACTGCAAAGCAGATCTATTACGCAACCGCTGATGAAAACCATTGTAGCATGAAAATTAGCCCAATCTACTGCTACTTGGTGATGCCAAAAGCCATAGCGATGTAGCCACCATCCCGCAACGATGCTCACAACTTCAAGCGCCTCAGTGCATAGTTCTCACGGCAAACTGGCGGCTTCCGGTGGATGGATGGAGTCGTTGTAGCTTCTAATGGGTGAATGGAGTGAGGTATCCGCCGTGTTACCTCCATCAACTTCTCACCCGACTCCTCCTTTGGCCAAAGTGTCAATACCAGTTTTAAAACATCTCAACCCTACAAAAGGTCAGATGCTCTTCAGCAACGGTCCTTTTGTGAAGGGAGGGTAGAGAGATATGGGAGAGGAAGATGAGGGAGAAAATGACTAAGGTTTGAATGGGTTGATGGGGGTAGGGTTTAAGTATATAAATTAATTTATAATACAATTATTAATATTTAAAATTTTAATTATCATCTGATTTTAAAAAAAAAGTAAATTTTAATTTTGAAATGGAAAGTTTAAAACTATTGATGGCTGTAATTTCCACTAAAAATAAATCTGTTAAAGTTTCAATAGTTCAGTATGGATCTTTCAAGATTATGGCTCAGTTTTTCCTCATCCCACCCAAAATCAAACCCTCAACCAAACTGTTAAATCTCCTTTGCACTACGAGAAAACCCGACCCTTGGACCACTTAGAAACCAAGAGTTTCATCCACAACAAATGAAGGAAAATAAATCACTAAGTGAATCAAACCAATCATCTTTTTGCTATCAACAAAAATGAAAGTGACTACGTTGATATTTTTGACATTCACTTGTAACGAAACATGAGTACAACTTTGCTGCTTCTACAGAAGCAAAAGTCATAGAATTTCACCAGAACACACACACACACGTGGGTCTTGTGGATTTTTTTTAATAAACGGTGGGGTTCACTCATTGTGACTTTTCTGGTGAAATTTTATGGGAATATTTCTGTGTATGGAAGGAAATGACACGAGTAAACACATGTCGAGAACAAGAATTGTAACAATTTTGTGGACTAAAACTGCACAAGCAAGGTTTAGGCTGAATGAGGGGCCTTTGATAATGACAGTGATTTTGTTTGTGTGGATAAGAATGTGCTCACAAAAATAGTACATAAAATTTTAATAATTTGATTGGTTGATTCTAAGTATAATTTCAAGTATATTCAAGAAGTCAATACATCCGTAAGCAACACGATATATTATCTTCAATAAACGTTTAATGCAAACTTTTGACTTAAAAAAATAACAATTAAAGTATCTTCAACGGACATTTTATTTTTAAAGAATATCTTAAACGTAATAGAGATTATCTTTAAAATAAAAAAATATAATGTTATCATTAGAATTGATCTTCCACCCTCAATAAACATGATTAGAACTTCTCATTACTGATGTGACAGAAAAAATAGTAAGTATGACTGCCCCAATCGAACAAAATTAAAACTTCTTACTGTTAATGTGGCTAGAAGTAGGTGTGGTTATCTCGATGCATGACTATTTTAGAGAACTATAAGTAAGGTTCTCTTGCCACGTCAACAATGCGAAATTTTTATCATGCGCACATTTTGATGTTATTATATACTCCAACAAACTCTTTATTTTATTTTATGATGACAGTGGTTAAAATATACATATTAATAATTTAAATAGTGAAGTATTAAAACTCGCAATGTTAGTAAGCCCTTGTTTGACAAAAATATTTTTTAAACTCTTTTTTCTATATACTCATTTTCAATCACATATTCACCTAATAAAAAAAATTGCGTACACCAAAAAAAATTTCCTACTTTTTAATCACTATTCAAAACGCCTTTTTTTTTTCTTTTTTCTTCCTCTTTTTTATTTTTATTTTTATTTTTATTTTATTTATTTATTTATTTATTTTGAGAATTATGGTTGTCATAGAGGGACTAAACGCAACCTTGATAAAATACAAATAGAAAGTAAATTTGACTCTTTAAAAGTAGAGAGCATAACTCACTCTCTAAAATAAAGAGTCTCTTGAAATTTAATTATAAATTTTGACTTTTTAAAATGAAAAACAATTCACTTTTAAAAGCCTTTCTAATTGAAGAGTTTGAGAATTAATCTCCACCTTTACGCGTCCTATCGTTTTGGGGAAAAAAAAATCTATGTATCACGTATATCATGCTGTGATCGTATCGTGTCGATTGTCAATGGAAAAAGTAATGTCGAAAACGTGTTATCACCTGGAAAAACATATGGTAGGAGTCTAAGAGCATAGCCCCACCATGTCTTAACGAAACAAATGATAGTGAAAATCAGGTTGACCCTTAATAATAAGAAGAAAAATCTTCACTATGGTGGCTAGAAGTAAACACTATTCATTTTTAGCAACGTTTATCTCAATTTAAAGATTAGTTAATAGATAATTTTGCACTTCCTATATTTTTGTAGAGTGATTTATTTCTTGATTTTCTATATCTTTGAATGCACAATTTTCACACTTATTGAGAGAGACATGACACGACACTATAAAAAAAATTACATTTCACAACGAGCAACGAACATTGTTGTAGTTCTTTTGTAACGTGCATATGCATGTTGCGATTTTCGATGTTGTCGTAGAGTAGACGAATACGATTACTGATAATACACGTTGTTAAAAATTTAAATATTTGTTATCTTTAACATTCTAGATGAAACGGATAATCCACGTTGTTAAATATTTAAATATTTGTTATCTTTAACATTCTAGATGAAAGTTAAACAAATTAAAATATTTTATCTAAACAATTTTAGATGAAATGATTTGACATATTTGAGAAAGTCTAAATTCTCATTACCACTACGTTTCAAGTTTTTGTGTTTATAAGATAAATATAGTATTTTTTGAAAAACTTAAAACTTAGATGAACCGATTAGACGAATGTATGAAAAAACGAAAAAGATAGTGATTCCAAGAATACTGGAAACACTACCATGTGCAATGCATCTATGATCTATCTATGGTATTCACGAATGTAATGAGATTCACAAGTTCGTTGAAAACGAGGTTTAGGTTATGTCAAGACCAAGGAAAATTGTTTTTTTTTTTTTCATTTCCACCTCTAAACAAAGTAAATTAATTTATTTCTAAAAAAAAAATTCTATTTTCTAATTTATTTTTTCTGAAATCCAAATTCTAAGTCTTCGCTCTCGAGTACTATTCATATATCTTTAACTCATGTCTATCTATTTGTAACTTAAATCGTTTATAAATTCTTCATAAATGGAAGGAAAATGAATACTTAATGATCTATATTGAATTTAAAAACTTTTGGTATTACCTATTAAAAATATAATTTAAATAAATTAGTTTGTGTTTTCTATCGGAGTTAGACATTTAAATGCGCTTAACATGATGCTAGAGCAAGTAAAAATTATGAAGTCTCGTTAACATCGATTTATGAATACTGAAAAACCGTGCTCCAAATATTTTCAAACGATTTATAAACTTTTAAACAACGTGGGATTCAACCATTACTCAAAAGAATCTTTTACTAGCAAACACGATAGCTAAAAGCCAAGATCAAAATTATAAAAGTTCAGGAATAGGACCACATGACTGTGTATATATACACCCCACCATTCGTCTCCCAAATGAAATTATCACAGAACACAAAGCAAAAATGCAAATCCCCTCAGCCCTTTATATTCTTCCTCCTTTAGCAATCTTCATTTTCACTACCAGAAACATGTTCCAAATCATTCATCAGTCAGTTATGTTCAAAACCATGTGTCAAATTGCTTCCCAGTTGAAATGGGCTTGGTATTTCCTGCTTCACCAGTCCTTCTTTCAGCATTATACCAGTGTAGACATGCTGCAAAATCTTGATGAATTCAGTGGAACGCGTACCGGGCCGCGAAATATAACTGATTCTATGGATGCAGTGGAATGTTCAATTTGCCTGTGTAATATTGATGAAGAAGATGAAGTTAGAGAGCTGAAACATTGCAAACATGTTTTCCACAGAGTTTGTTTGGATAGGTGGGTTGGATATGGGCACTGGACATGCCCTTTGTGTCGGAATTA
Organism: Fraxinus cuspidata; assembly: GCA_903798385.1. NCBI lineage: Eukaryota > Viridiplantae > Streptophyta > Magnoliopsida > Lamiales > Oleaceae > Fraxinus > Fraxinus cuspidata. Next base: position 6,915 of record CAIGRP010133491.1, on the reverse strand, counting down.
TTTGAAGATTCCTAGAATGGCTGCTGAGGTTTACGAACAAGAAGTTTTAGTGTTTGATTTCTGTACCGTAAGATCAAGCAATAGCTGCACATGGTGGCTACGTTAATGTTGCAGGGCACATTTGGTACGTTGTACTAAACAGGATTTGTCGGTGCTAATTTGTAACAGTGCTGCGCAATCCTTGTTAATAAAGATGTTAAAATTTAGTAATATGAAATAATTTGAATATAGAAATATTCCTCTTCAGTCATTTGTTTTATTAGCCACTTGATAGGAACATTCACTGTGAAGAAGAAAAAGAAAACTTACATAAGAAAAGCTTGAGAGTTTTGACACAATTTCAACAGTAGTTATGCAATACTATTATACAAATGCTTAAATTACTCCTCTTAACGAGGATAATTTTTTAATATGGATCTTCAATGTTCAATGTGGCTTCAAACTCAAAAATAACAAATTCGAACGAGCAATTCGATCAATCTAAATCTCAAATAAACAATAAAATTATGAGGTTATTACTCCCATATGAAACACAATCTTAAATTAAGAGGTTGTTTGGTGGAGATTAAAATTATATTTTTAGTAAATTTTGATAGAAGTTTTTGAAATGTGTGGTTGAAAAAGTTGTGGAACCCATGAAAGATGTGATTAATATTGATTGTTTGACTTTGACTTGGATTAAAATCAGATTTTAATCCGTACTAAACATGGGCTAAATAGTAAAATTTTAATTTCAGAGGGCGCTTAAAATGTTCATTGATTTCGCTGCACTAGCTCTGTTTTATTGCCTATTGTCTTATACTAGCTATTAAAGATGAAATAAATAATTAATATTTAAAATTCGAATTACTCAACTTAACAAGATTGATATTTTAAAATTAAACCGTACTCAATAATCGAACTAGGAACCAACATAGATTGGTATACACTATACGCATGTCAACCTAAGCACACAATCATATACCAAGATTTGCACTAAGCACGTATGGTTTCGGACTTGATTCTGGCCGTAAGGGCAAAATTTTGCTTTTAATGCGTTAAATGTTTTCGATTAATTCAATATATTTTGGCTCTAATCAATCATGATTTGATTGGTCACTTTTTGTTTTTTAGTTTTTGTCTTTATCCAATCAAAAATTGCCAACTGTATCTATAAACAATTTGGCAATGCTTTAATCCATACATGTAGCACCGCCCAAGAAAATAATTGAGGATTTGCTTAGATTGTTTCCATTATCCTGCCTGTATAAAAGAGCTTGTTTTTTTTACACGCGTTGAATTCTCCTATCATCAACCAAAACTACGTCGTTTTCAGTATTCATTTGCCGTAAGATCTCGCTTCTCTTATTTCTTTCTCTTTTCTCTTTGGCTTTGGATCTTGCCACATCTCGCTTGTCTTCTGCATTACTTCTTCCTCTAAACACTTTCTCTTTAGGTTAGAGGTTGTCTTCGTGAGTACACGCCGTGTGCCTCCGTTTCTGACGTAGACAGGTTGTGTCTCACGTGAGAAACGGAGGCAGACTGCCTGTCTCCGTAGACACAACTGTGTCTCCGTCTCCGTGAGAAACGGAGGCAGACGTCTGTCTCTGAGTGTTTCACAGGAGACATCGTGTCTCCGTGAGGGACGGAGCACACGACGTGTCTCCGTGCCTCACAGAGACTTCTTTTCTTATTACAGTCCAAGTCAGTTTATAGTTTTATGTTGTGTGAAAAGTTATCCCACAGCAACCAACCATTGCTCCATTCATTATCCTTCGCTTTTTCTTGAAGCAAAGGGACATATTTTAGATCTTCAATTGTTTTATATTGTTTGAAGGTTCAAGAGTTTTAGTGGAAAAGATAAGAATAAAGGCAAGTTTTGGCTTCAGATTGTCACGGAAAAAAAGCCTAATTCCTTCACATAAGTTCTGAAATTTTTGTTTCATCTGGAACCCAGAAAAAGATCTTTATATATGAATTCTTGGGCTTTTTGTAAATTATTAATATTTTGTTGCAACTTTCCAGCATTTTGTTAGAGAAGATTAATGATTGTTGTTCTTTGGATGTGTTTGCACTTAAAGTTTTTCAAAGATGATTAATATTATGCATTCTGTGAATAAACCCATGAATCAAGTCGAAAAATCCTTGGGTCCCTATTCATGGCATGCCTGTGCTGGTGGGATGGTTCAGTTGCCTCCTGTGAATTCCAAAATCTATTATTTTCCTCAAGGACATTCAGAACATGCCCATAAAAATGTAGATTTATGGGGGTTATCAAGAATTTCACCATTTATTCTGTGTAGAGTTTCATCTATTAAATACTTAGCTAATGCAGAGATAGACGAGGTCTACTCGAAAATTAGATTAATCCCACTGAGAGGCTATGAAGATGATGGTGATGATGAGTGTGGATTTTTAGGCTTTGATAAGAGTGATGAAAATTTATTTCTTACACACAGCTTTAATAAATGGACATTTCAAACTACAACATCAGCACTGCTTAGAAGGTGTTTGGTTAAATAAAAAAATGTTAGTTTCCGTACGGTTTAGTAAAAATCAGCCTAAAAACCCGAAAATCTCGAAGATAAATTGTTTCTTCAAGACTACTTTAATAAATTGGCATTTCAAAGTTGGATAGTGCTGAGACTTTTTCGATTAAAACTCCAAATATGCCGAAGAAACATAATGAGGAACGACAACCTCAAAGAGAAAAGAGAAAAGAAAGCATTTACAATTACTATTACTATGTGTGCAGGTGAGGCACGGAGACACGGCGGAGACACATGTGTCTGAGTTTTTTTCGGTATGTTTTTTCTATCATTGGAAACTTGAAAATTTAATATTAATTTCGAGTCTGATTGTATTGAAAAGCTTTGCTTAGTGTGATATGGGTTTTAATTGATGCTTCAGGAAATTTTCGAGGAAAAATTGAGACTATGATTGTAATTAATTCTTTAGCTTTTTAATTAAATATGATGGTATATTCATCATTTCACAGTTTTTTATTGAGAAATTGAATGAAAATGATGGTTTGCGCTATCAAATGTGTAACTAAGAGAGAAAATGACAAAAAAATAAAATGTAGGAACTTTTTTGCCATAATAGTGAAAGGTATAGACATTATGTGCTAACTACCCTTTTTCCTTTTGTTTTATTTAAAATGGTGGGTATTTTCGTCATTTGACAATTTTTAATTGAGAAAATGGATCAAAATGACCTTTTACGCAATAAAATGTGAAAATAATGATAAAAATGTTGAAAATGAAAGGTAATAACGTTTTCCACAATAACAGTGAAATGTGGACATCATGTGCAAATTACATTATAAATCAATATTATTATTAATGTCATTTACCAAACAAACATTTGAAAATTTTTAAAAAAGAGACAGAGAGAGAGAGAGAGATTTCAAAAGATTTTGTCCAAAACACAAAAGATTCATTTCGTTTTTAAGAAAAAAAGGTAGCTCGTGTGAAGCCTACTACAAAAAAATTTGCTTTTTCGAAGTAATGATGTCTGAGTAAGTCGAAGAATAAATTATTGAATGAATATAATAGTAGAATTAAATAAACTCTTAAAACGTGTGTTATAACTCAAGGAGAGAAATTTGATCAACGATTTAGGAAAAAAAAATTAAAATATCGATGAATTAGCCAAACCCTTCCTTTAATAGTATCAAAATAAATTACGTTACCAAAAATAAGGAAAAAAACAAATACTGTAATATCAAATGAAATCAGTGGTAATTAATTGCGTCCAACCAATATAAATACATGGCTCCGACCATTAAAAAACGAGAATTCAATTTCGTTTTACAATATTCTAGGGTTTCATTTTTCCTCAACAAAGCCGGAATAGTGTAAGCGTTGTTTAAAATTACAGAAAACTGATGGAATAGTTATTTCTAAAGTAATGTGTTTCAGTTTTTTTTTTGTTTATTATCTACCAAAATAATCTTGACGGGTTGCTCAATTGATGAGGCTTTGGGTTTGCTCCCCAATGGTCATCAGTTCGAGTCTCATCAGGGTCACTGAGGTGAGTACCAGATCGTAAACTTCAGAGTTTCTTAGTCGAGGTGCGCGCAAGCTGGCCGAATGGTTATATATATATATATCTGCCAAAATAAAATTAACACGATGTTCATCTTTTTTTTTTTTTTTTTAAATCTGTCTGGTAGTATCCTGCCCCATGAATGTATACATGACTGGTATTCTTATTGTGCAATTTAAATTGTGTTACTGCTTTGTATCCTTATACTCAATTATTTTATTGAGGTAATCACCTTACAATCTTGTTTGCCTTTTTATCTGGTGATTTTGCAGCCAAGAGTAGATGATCTAATGGAGTCTGAAGTTGGCAAGAAGTCCAGAAATAAATCCTTATTCTACTAAGCTCCCCTTGGATACAGCATTGAAAACATTTTACCAAACGGTGGCATCAAGAAGTTTCAGTCTGCTGAATACTCCAATGTAAGTTTCTGGGTACTAACTATGGATGATTTGTTTCTTGATGAGTATTTTGATTTACTCTTTTTCTTTTTAATCTTACATGCCTGACATTTAAATTTCTATTTCTATTGCAGTGTGCTCGCAGACCATATTGACATCCATAACTTGTCTCTGGATTGATTGATTAGTTTTTCTTTTTAATTTCTGTTCTCCTTTTCTTTCTTCTTCAATCCGCCACCTTCTTTGCTGTCTTCAGTGTTACAAGAAAATCTTGTTCCCAGAAATGACAATGCCTACATCTGCAATTGGTTTTGAAGGTTTTGAAAAGAGGCTCGAAATTTCATTTCATTTCATCCATTTATAATTATAAATATGTAAATATTCAAAAAAAAATTAAAAAAAAATGCTTCTTAACCAAATTTCCATTGCTATGCGTACACCTTTAGTCACCATAAAACCCACACCCAAACACCACCCAAAAAAAGCTGCCGTTTTTGCCCAACAACGAAATCCACCACCCCCAGCAACGAGGCTTTCAATCTCCGACGACTCACTGTCGTCACGAGGATTCACTCTCCACCGTACGATAGAAAACCTCGACCTCGACCACCTAAACACAGTATTCGTCGCCGGCGGTTTCCCGCGGCGGGATACCGGCAAGATCCGGGTGGCGCTGGAGCACACGGACGCGCTTCTGTGGGTCGAGTACGAGAAGACAAAAAGGCCAGTGGCGTTTGCTAGAGCGACAGGTGATGGAGTGTTTAATGCGATAATTTGGGATGTGGTTGTGGATCCAAGCTTCCAGGGTATTGGATTGGGGAAGGCTGTGATGGAGAGGCTCATCACCGCCCTGTTAGAGAACGGGATTACCAATATTGTTTTGTATTCGGAGCCCCGGGTTTTGGGGTTCTATAGGCCCATGGGTTTTGTTGCGGATCCGGATGGGGTCCGAGGGATGGTGTATTCTAGAAAGCAGAAAAGGAGAGAATAAATTCTCAGTTTCATTCCATTATTGTTTTTACATAGTATCATAATATTTTTCAAGTATGAATCGATCTTATAGCTTGTATAGATCAAATTTGACATTGGAATTTGAATTTTATTTCTTTAAGGAATTCAAAATCTTGTAGCTTGTATTAGTCCTATCTACTCTTTCTGTCTTATTTATATATGTTCACTTTCCTTATTTTCTCGTTTCAATTATAAGTCTTATTTATTTATTGAAAATATTTGTTTTGTTCTTTTACTAACATACCATTATTTTTTTATTACTTCTAATAATAATTTACTCCTAGTTATTGATAATTCAACTAGGGTAAATTAGAAAAATTTTTGGTAAAAAATTATTTTTTTAATAACATTAAATAAGATTTCTTAATCCGTGTGAAAAATAAAACGAGCATATATAAATAAGACGGAGGGAGTAATTGACATCAGAATTGGTAACATTACATTCCGTTTGATCCACATTCTTACAAAAAAATCATTTTTTCAAAAATCATTTTCAACCAAACATTTTTCAATAAAATAATATTACATGCATATCCAACCTTTTCTTATTTTTTTACAACATATTTTCCATCAAATCACTATTTAAAATATATTCTCTACTCAATAATGTGCAACAAACAGTGTTCTAAATAGTTACAAGTTGCTGCCCTCACAAAAAGATAAAAACAGTAGCTAGAACTATTTTATTGCTTACTTAAGGTAGTTTCTTGAATTATAAAACACTCACCAGCATCTCCACTACCATTTGTCCCACACTGCTTGCAGCCCAACATTGGCCATGGGGCCTCAGCCATTGAGGGCGCCAAGCCACTCGTTTTAGCCCGCAGAATTTGATACAAAAAAGATTTGAACTTTTTTTCCATCTCAAATATTTTCTTCGATTCACTGGTTTGGCCATTAGAGATTAAAGGGCGTACTATTTTCATTTACTTTTCTCCACTAGTAGCTGAATAATTATGCGGCGAGATGATATGGATTTTTCATATTTCATGCACATTGAACCAATTAGTGCATGACAACACGAATAGAACCAAGTCCATGTTAGGAAAATAAAAAAAGGAAATTAGAAATACTCCTAGAATAATATAAATAAAATAATGAAAGGATAAATAGAATAATAATAAAATTGGAGGAAATGGTTGTTGAGGTAACAGTGGTATTGAAAGGAATTGGGACCTATATTGCACACAATTTCCTTAAAACATATTCGCCCTCCAATATGGTGCAAAAGGAGTGATGATGTGTGTCTCAGAATACAACGATTGAAAGTATTTAACTAACATATCGTCACTACTTTAGGCAAACTAAGAATGCTCACAATTCTATCCCTAAGTTAGAACAAAGAATTAAACTGTCTAAGATACTAAAAACTAAGGGGTCGTTCTCTTTGTGTTTCAGTTTTGAGTTTTGAATTCATTTTGAGTTTTTTGTTTTAAGTGTGCATTTGAGATTGTTAAAAATGTGTTCTTTTTGGCAT
>CAIGRP010133488.1:0-26939 GCA_903798385.1 Fraxinus cuspidata | reverse complement strand
CCCTAATATTTGTCATGCCACGGATGTAGTCAGAAGACATCGATGTTGTCCTTATAAAGGATATTGTAATACCTGAAGAGTGTTGCTGTCAGTTATTCTATTTGTTGTAGAATAAATAACTTGTGATTAAAATATATATCCAAATATCGACTAATTATGAGAGTTAGTCAAGCACAAATAGTTATTATATTTGTGCACTACATAGAGTAGCAAAAAACATATCTTGTAATATATAACTTGACAGCTGTAGAAACTGTTTGTTATAGATGTATTGGGCATCTAATGATATTAGTTGTGACTATGAGATTCATGATAGTTATGCAATTATCACATGTGTTGAGGATCTCAAATATCATGATGGAATCAAACACTCGATAGTATTTCTACGAGAGACGTTAGCAAAAAAAGTGTCTTTGCAATATATCTACGTAAATGATGGCATGTAATCATCATACTCTAAAGATGTTTAGAGATGTACTTGTCTATAATGTTGAAACTCTAAAATTATGTAGAATATGATACTTAGTGTATCGGAAAACTCTTGATTGATTTATGTGCCCATAGATAAACAATTTTGAGTTCATATGTAATTTATTCTTGAGTTTACGAGATAATATTTTACATGCACATATAAAGTATGTCAAACGGGTTGAGATTAGTTCACTCACACGAACAATCGCCTCAGATACTTTGGGTGTGCTGAGATAAGACAAAGTGATCATGTACGTGATCCGATCGCCTTAATAAGATATTAAGATGAGATTACAACAAGTAATCGAAATTGATTTTGTTATCCCTTAAACCTGTTCAGTAGCCAGATCGAGTTCTCGATTTGAGATTATCTGGAGGAATGAACATAAGGAGAACTCAATTTAGGTATCGGAGAATACCTGAATTAGGATCTATATGATGTTATTTGTTTATAAAGGAACATATGCCCTAAGAATGGGAGAAAACATCGTAGCACATGTTTCATACCACGTGTGCTTTTATGACAAATATTGGATAAATGAGTGGATGGATCCCAGTTTCCTCATTGTGTGAGACCTTGAGGTTTATTTAACCTCATATATACCCTTATGACTCTGTTTTTGAGATTTTATTTCAGTGTTGCTATTTTAGCATGTTGCCAATAACTATGATTGATTCGATTTGGACATGTCTAGGAAAGCAGTTGATTTAAAGTTGAAGGATTCAAGTTGGAAAGGAAAACTATTATGACCAACATTTATATTTGTATTCACCGGCCAAACAATTGTGTTTAACCATTTAGGGTATAGAACATTATTGTGAATACAATGATATGATATGGGATTCAAGTATGTTCCATAAATATTCCAGGGATCAGAAATACTTGAATTAATATTGGAAAATGAGTTTGGNTGTGTTTAACCATTTAGGGTATAGAACATTATTGTGAATACAATGATATGATATGGGATTCAAGTATGTTCCATAAATATTCCAGGGATCAGAAATACTTGAATTAATATTGGAAAATGAGTTTGGGGCATAGCGAGATGTAATATTTCTCTAGTTGAGCTACTATATATCCCTAACAGGTTTATAGTATTGTGAGCTCTAATATTACTCGCTGGTCGAACGATCTATTTGTCATATGAATTTTTGTGAGATAGATTTTGAGAAAGATCTAATGCGTGACATTTGTTGTCCATTGTGGTTCGGATCAAGCCCATTATGTGCGAGTGTGAGATGTTAGAAAAATACGGGTCGTGGGTCGCGCATGTGGGATGAACTGACCCACAAGTTATTAAAAGGGTTTGAAGGAGTGATTTAAATTTGAATTTTAAACATGCAACTCCCTATAACCACCCTTAACTCTCATACAATCTCCGATGATTATGGAGTGGACAAGGAGAAAAAAAATGGCATGGAAAAGGAGGAAAAAAATTCGTATGAAAATTTAGAAAGTCCTTAGAACTATATTTTGGACATGAAATTTCACAAAAATTGACACTTAGATTGTGGATAATAATCATCTTCCATTGTGATCGTGATTGAGACTATTGGAGAACAAGAAACACACATTTTGGAGCTTTGGAATGCAGGTGATCCAACCATGAAAGATCTTGGAATTCATCATTTCTTCATGTTAAAGAATGCTGCGAATTCATATAAATTCAAACCAAAGCATTTACATAATCCATAGCTTCATCTCAATCTTCATGAATGTATTCAAGATCGTTACACGACATGATGTATCTTTTACAATTTAAATTCAAATTGACAAAAGTTTATTTAGAAGTGCAAAGGCAAATCACATTTGTTTTAACCATGTTTTGTCATGTCGAACCAACCCAAACTGATCTCTCTTTTTTTCTTTTTCTCTTCAAAACACTAACTAATAATTAAAATTATAAAATTAAAAAAGAAATCTAATTGCTATTTTGGAATGTTACTTGGCAAAGTATAACTGCATTTTGTGTGTTTCAGAGAGAGAGAGATAAGAGAGAACCATGAAGTTCATCCAAAATTATTGGGAAGGAACCAAATATAATGGAGAAATTAAAGGAAGACCGCAATAAGAAAACCTCCCTCGGTGAACGCTGATTGCTGGAAATGCCCAAAAATTCTAACCACTTCTCTTATGTATAAGAACGTTCCCAACCCTTTTAACACTAGAAATATCACTTGTTAGAGATAGGAAATTTTCAAAAATGGCTAGGCTAAATCTCTTGTTTTTTACACTAATATCATGCCTTTCAACACTGTCAATGGTCCATTCTGAGGACCCTTATTTGTTTTTCACATGGAACATTACTTATGGCAATCTCTCTCCCTTGGGAATACCTACACCAGTCATTCTCATTAATGGTCAATTTCCGGGGCCAGAAATCAACTGAACTTCAAACAATAACATTGTTATCAATGTGTTTAATCACCTCGATGAACCATTTCTTTTCACCTGGAATGGGATTCAGCAGAGGAAGAATTCCTGGCAAGAAGGGACTCCGGGCACGACTTGTCCAATCCCACCCGGTGCAAATTTTACGTACCATTTCCAGGTCAAAGATCAGATAGGTAGCTACTTTTACTACCCCACCACCTTTATGCACCGTGGTGCAGGTGGCTATGGAATGCTCAAGGTCCATAGTCGGGATCTTATTCCTGTGCCATTCGATAGACCAGAGGCTGAATACGCTGTTTTAGCGGGTGATTGGTACAGAAAGGACCATGCTACCTTAAAGAGGTTGTTAGACAGCGGGAGGACTCTTGGCAGGCCGGACAGTATTATCATCAATGGTAAGCAAGGGAAGGGGGATGGAACAGATACGCCTATGTTCACTATGATCCCTGGAAAGACTTACAGATATAGAGTCTGCAATGTCGGGATGAAGAACTCCATCAACGTCAGAATTCAAGGCCACCCATTGAAACTGGTAGAGATTGAGGGGTCCCACACTGTTCAGAATGTGTATGATTCCCTTGATGTGCATTTGGGGCAGTGCTATTCATTCCTGGTGACTGCTAATCAAAAACCAAAGGACTATTACTTTGTGGTTTCCACACGGTTCACCAAAAACGTCCTCAGCACCACTGCCACCATCCGATACGAAGGTGGCAATGGCCCTGCCTCCTCTGCGTTGCCCGAGGCACCAGTCGGGTGGGCCTGGTCCCTCAATCAGTTCCGTTCCTTCCGCTGGAACCTGACAGCAAGTGCAGCCAGACCTAATCCTCAGGGCTCCTACCACTATGGCCGGATTAACATTACACGCACAATCAAGTTGGTCAATTCAGTTGGCACCGCTGATGGCAAGCTTCGATATGCTGTCAACGGCGTATCGCACAAAGATCCAGAAACTCCATTGAAGCTGGCTGAATTATTTGGGGTTGCAGACAAAGTGTTCATATATGACACTATTGGGGATGAACCCCCTGCAAAAACAAGTGATAAGATCACAGTTGCACCCATTGTGCTCAACGCCACTTTCCGCAACTTCGTTGAGATCATATTCGAGAATCATGAGAAGAGTGTCCAATCATGGCATTTGGCTGGATATTCCTTCTTCGCTGTAGCGTAAGCAAATTTCATTACAGCTTCAATTTCTTCAGATTAACCTCATCATATATGCATTTCTATGTAGAAATTAATGTGAACATTTGCTACTACAGAGCACTAACTCCTGAAAACATGAGGCAATCTAAGGGCTCTTAAATTAAAATTTCAAAATGAAAGAATTTTCTTTTTCTTCCCATATAGTTTCACATATGATCCTACACTAGAGCCATGTTTCATATGCAAAACTAGACAAGACTAGACAATACATGACATGAATTAAGCTCCTTTTTCTTCATTAGTACTTCCAGTGTTGTCCAATCCACCTTATCACATGCACACGCATGAACATAAACACTAACGCAATGCATGGATGCAACAGGATTGAACCAGGCAGATGGACACCAGATAAGAGGAAGAATTACAATCTTTTGGATGCAATAAGTAGGAACACAATCCATGTATATCCAAAGAGCTGGGCAGCCATTATGACTACACTGGACAATGCTGGAATGTGGAGCTTAAGATCACTGACTCTTGAAAGGCAGTATCTGGGGCAGCAGCTATACATCAGTGTACTCTCCCCAGAGCGCTCTCTTCGTGATGAATACGACCTTCCTGACAATATTCCGTTGTGTGGAATTGTCAAGGGTTTGCCTATGCCAAAACCCTACACTACATGATTCAGGTTTTGAAGTTGCGCAAAGTACTTACAGACTTAAAGTGAAAGCATTAACGGAGGGCATATTCATGTCTGTTGGAGAAGGAAAGAGAGAGATTTAATAGCCACCTAACTTGAAAGAGAGAGAAAAAGAGAAGGAAGAAGAGAAGAAGATTATCTGCCAATGAGATTTTGCACTGCCGCGGTGTTTGGTTAATGGTAGATTTTGTGTTTTTAGTTTTTATTTTCAAGTCCATTGAATCAAAATAAATACAAATGGTTTCAATGTGAGATTTACGATATAAGGTACAATAAGCATGTGCACGATAAACAATTCGTTAACTTCAGATGGATTGTGAGAGAAAAGACAATCGACTTCAACTCAGAACCCAGTGAATATTGTGGGATAACATATTTCCCACATTTTTTAAATTGTAGATTAAGTTATCTTGGAAATACTTGTTCAGCATATTCGTCAAGTGAATAGGATAACTCGAATCCTAATATATTATTCGACTTGGGGTTGTGTTACTTCCCAGTGAACAAGCTATCATGAACCTAATACCTCTACTCAATTGAGCGGAGTTACCTTGTTCAGTATATTTCCTAAATGAGCAAACATACACACCCTCAGTACCTCTCTACTAAACTAGGAGTCACCATCGTTAGCTCACATTCCAAGTGAAAAAGATTACTCCTCTTCAAGACCATAAATCTCAACTTTAGTACGTAATCTAATTCAAGAAAGTTCACAGATGTGAAGAGCTATAAAGTTTGACTAATTGAATGACTCCAACTAGATAAGCAAACATTCCAACTATCACATTAGCTTATTAAAAACTTACAAACACTTTATACCTGGAATATTTTCCCTTTCAAGCTGAACTTCAGATAAGTGAATTCTCTGTATTTATTAGGGACTATTGAACACAGTATCTTTCTATAGCCAAATAATTGTAATTTGCTCTATCTTGATAAGTAAGATAAGTATAATCAATGTGTAGAGAATTGGACAGGGAATGAAGCAAAGGACTGGGCAAGTGATGCACTGGATTTTACTCCTGTTTAAATATCATTACAGGAATTATGGTGCATTTGTATGCACGTGTTATGGAAAATGAGAACTCAACAGATATTGCATCTCAACTACCTATTTCTTCTTAATAACATAATGTTGCAGGATAAGCATATGGAAAGACCGTATCAGTTAACTAGGAACGGGCAGAGGAAACTTCGTCGTTCTGACCTAAAACTGTTTTCACCTCTGGAATGTTCAGCGATGAACCTACTTGGACTGTTGGCTCCAAAGTTGGAATGATAGGAGGTCTTCTCCTTCTTGTAACTGTCATATTCAAACCCTTGGTTGTGTGAATTGTTGCTCCTGTAGTCATTTCAACCTGTAAAGCAGTTGTTATACATTAGAGAACTGTCATCCTTAAGGTAAATGAATCCAGAACCCTGGATCTCAAGAGTTAAATTAGAACTTTGGAGCCTAAATTCTAAGTCTTTAGGTTCGATAGAACTAAGATAAAATACGTAGAATACCCTTTTAATCATTGCAGAAACAAGAATGAGATGGGAAAAAATGAACCCCACCTATAAGTGAGAGTGCATGTTGAAGACAATATTTATATGATTTACATGGCCATCTCTAATAGGCTGAAGTGACCGCATAGCATCTTGTTGTCCCAAAGGATAATTGTAGGTATGATTGAAAAGTGCGTTTGACGCTCTTAATCGTGCTTATAAAATTATTTATATTTATAAAATGAGCGAATTTCTACTTAATTTAATGTAAATGTTGTCATCGTATGTAAAACCCAGACTTGAAAGTGCTTGGAGCAGCAGACTAAAAGTTGCAGGGGTGAATGCAGTTTGGAAACCGCAGTCTGCCCACTGGTTATTTGCCACGGTTAGAGTGCAATTTGATGACCACGGTTTATCAACATGGCATGGGCTTTGCCGCGACCCAACTGGAATTTTATGTTTATTATATACGTTTAATCAGTGGGTAATTTGGTCCTCTTGAAAGACAACATTCAAGGCGGTTTGGGTACTATATAAAGACATATTTTAGTTCAAATTAAAAGGGAGATAATAGAGGATCAAAGGAGAAATACAATAGAATAGAGGACTTCTACAAGAAGAACGCGAATTCTTGGTGCAAGATTTTCATCTTTTTTTCGTTTTTCTTTTAAACCCAGTGGAGTATTCCAATGCCTTTTTGTATTTTTCTTCCTTTGTGATGTGTAACTAAACCATTAGTTGAGACGAACAATGTAACCTAACTTTGAATCTTTAATTTCATATCTCAAGATTGGCATAGTTAATTGATTTATGTATTGATTTTACTTCTTTTCTTCATGTTGGAATTACTTGACCATAATTCATGATTTGTGGGTTGTAACAAGTCGAGAGGTGAGTAATAAATTTAGACCATATGGTAAAATCCAACAATTGAGTAAAAGATAGAGATATACTTTTATTATTGTTGCAACATTGAGTTGAGTTTCCTATATGACATTTGTGTTTAGTTGAGGTTTATTGAGATTAACATAAAGATATAGAAAATTGACTCAACAAGGTAGGATTGTTTTGAACTCGAGAGAGGTTAATTAATTTTGTTAGTGAATTCGACCAAGTACAACTTTAGAAATAAAAATTGAAAGGCGAGATTTAAGGTAATAACTACAGTAAATTATGAGTTTCAATGCTTTAACCATCAGATTTGATCATTTAATTGCTTTTATTTTCTTAGTTAATACTAGTTTAATCAAAACTTTGCTTGATACATTGTTTTCGTCAAATAAAAGGTATGGTTATTTAAATCGATATTTTGAAAATTAGTCTCCATGGAATGATAATCTGGACTCTTTAGGTCTACTTTACTACTTGCTTAATTGATATCGTACACTTACGATTATCACACAACAATGATTATTAATAAGGAATGACTTGAGTAGGGTGTCAAGGGGAAGGAATTTTTTCTTTTACTACAGCATTAGAAGTGCTACATGGATCTATTTGATCAAGAGAAGCCTACAAGTTCAATTGAAGTCTACAAAATGGACCATCTATGCATTGTAGTACTGAGGGTCAGGTTTGGTCTTTTAAAAGATGAAATGTCTATAAGATGGTGATAGTGTAAATCAGTATGCATGTACTAGTTTATTACAGCAGATGAAATAAGATACAAAAATATATTCCAACAAGTGGAGGTGTCACCCCAATTTTGAGGATGAATTAAAAAGAACGTTGACTTAGATTGATAGGGACAAATCTCAAGGGTGTAGATTTAAAGAAGCTCTCGCTTAGAAGAGCGATGTGATCCCGTAAAATAGTTTAAAAGAGGGAGAGGTAAATCCAGTAAAACTAAAATGTCTTAATTTGGTCGCAAAGATTTGATTTCATTGGATGCTTCGGTAGATATAGACATGGATTGATTGGAGTCGTGAAAAATAACTCATATAGTTGACCTCAAATTAATCGAGAAGAAAGCTTAGTTTATTGCTGTTGAATCTTATTAGAGGGTTTTATATAGTTAACTAATTAGTCATGAAAATATCTAATCCCTTGTTTGGCCCCCATTATTTGAGATTTTAATTTTTGGAATAGTGTTTTTTTGAGAATTGGCGGTTGAAAAAGAAGGAAAAGTTTTCGGTTTACATGTAATATTATTATATTGGAGAAATATGTGGTTGAAAAGAAGAGAGAAAAATATATTAAAAGTTTAATGGGGGCCAAACGGGGCCTAACATTAACAGATTGCTTACAGGAGGTGCTCCGAGGGCCATTTGGAAGTCAAATCTACGAACAAGCATTGCCACTGCTCCGACTGTCTGAAAATTAGAAAAGAACAGATTGGCATTTCATGTAACAAATAGATAGCTACTTTCACCTGACCCAAACACATTTTCGATAAAATCAGAAAATTTCTGTCAATATTTTGCAGATCAATAGTGTACATCAGCACTTGGACAAAGAATTATAAAAGTTCCATCTAAAATATTCACCTCAAATGTAGCAAACATGTCTCCAATACATTTTCTTGGTCCTCCACCGAAAGGAAGGTAACTGTAACAGCAAGATTAATGTAGAGTACTTTGTGAGCTTATACAGCAATGGGGAGAAAATGATTGCCACAACATACAGCTATCAGTAGGAAAATAACAAAAACGGAAGTTGAGTCCTTGTGTTATGGCAAGTTGCAAATCTGTTCCTAGAGTGTTTCAGACACTGTAACTGCAGGCTTATTATATTAACTGGGGTGCTCTACACTTTAGAGCAAATGGAATAGGGGAATTAACTATTATGAGCCAAATTTAAGGCTGTTTACTAGCAACTTGAATGCATACATCCACGTATGCAACAAAAATTACCAAAGAATGTTTGATTCCAGGTCAAAGTCAAGAGCTAAAGCTGGAAGTGACTCTCAGCAGTTTTCCCTAAAGAGGATTTGATAATTCTTTAACTAATGTTAGAACACCAGTAAGATTGCTATAGTTTTTGGTTTATTGTCTGTAGTCGACTATGATCTCAAAGGACATATATAAATCACTGATATTAGATGTTTTAGTTATAACAGTCACTATTTATGTCTAGAACTTAATTTCTAGAAAACGAATGGGTAATTTAAGCGAATTACAAGAAATATTAAATCTTCCCTCTTAACGACTTGCTTACGAAAGTGGGGTACTCTACGTAATTGGTTGTATATTAGCTCATGCCTTAAAGATATTGTGTAATAGTTTCAAGTGCAACGTTAGGAATTGAAGTTAGTATCCGTTTTTCCAGAAGTGAGGAGGGGAAATATTGAATGTGGTTCCGCTCTAGTAACTGGAAATTTAGAATATAAGACCTGAAATTCTGGTTTGTCTCATTTGGATTAGGTCCATCAAGAGGCCATCTTTCAGGATTGAATTTGTCAGGGTCTTCCCAATGGTTAGGACTTCGATGCAGATTCCACACAGAGATAAAAATATCTTCACCCCTGCCAAAACGAAAAAATAACTGTGAAGAGGTTTATTTATCTTATTAAGCTTGAAAACATTACAAAGAAGCAAGAAAATAAGACAGCTATATCCAGCTACAACTTATCACTTGTCCATTGGATGGTTCAATTCCTTTTTAATCAGTTGCAGATGAATGTCACTTCCAAACAAGCTAATTATTCATCTTCTCAATTTAAATCTAATTAAAAAAAGAGTCACATCAGATAAGAGCCATCTTTAGAGTAAGAAGCATAAGCTAACGATATATTCCCTATCAGGCACCATTTATACCCTCTAATTTCTGAGTAGATCCAGTTTGAAGAGCCAACTGTGGTATAACCTTGATGACTTGTGTCTTCCTAAATAACTTACGAAAAGTGATTATTACAGTGAATAAGAAAATTTTCTTGTCCAAGAAACAAGTACAATTCTTGAATTTGAATTTCCTAATAATAGTCAGACCGCCTAAACAATAACAGTTCATAGAATAAACACAAGATAATACCGAATTTGCTATCTAAGCAGGGATTTGATCATGACTTTTTGATCAACCGAACCTTTTGGAAAGCCTAAGCATTACTGATTCTGCATTAAGAAGTAGCCTTGAACTCTCGCCATCTTCTAATCATATTTCTTCCAGCATTTCGATTGATTTTGGAAACCTGAGCAGAGGGTCCTTACCTTTATTAATCTATTTTGAATGTCAGTCAGTCAGGCAGCTCTTAAGGTTTTTATATTCGATGGAAGGTAAATCCCTATTTTCTCCTAAGCACAATGTCAAAGAAATCGACTGAATATTCCTTCCCTGTTTCCCACCTGACACAGCTCAACACACAGTCTACTTTTATAAAATTTTCATCAGCGTCTCGCTAATCATTTCTATTGGTCATTGTATAAAATTGCAGCCATATCAGGCCAGTGGAGAAACAGAAGAAAAATTTTCCGCCTGACTTGACTCTTCACATGGCTGCTAAAGCATGTTAAGCTTCATATGGCCCAGAGGAAACCAAAAGACTCCCTCAATGTTTATGGCAGGCCTGGAATCCTTTAATCTATTTTATGAAGTTGGACAAGACGGTTGGCCAGTAATTACTGGAAATCTCGAGGTAAAGCACCATTCTGAAGATGGATGCTCAAACTCTAAGACGAAGTCTTTTAAAAAACTTCAGATGAATCACAAGTTTTCATTCTTTAAAAAGTGTAATACGGAGAACTTCACAAACTAATATCATTCTCACACTGAAAATATGTATTTTATTTTGCTCTGTTTAAACACAAATTTGTCTTGCATCCAGGTTCAAGATTGAACTAGACATGCATAAACAAGAAGAAAAAAATTGACTATCGTCCTGACAGGTCATTATTCTACTAGGTTATATGATTAACAAAGAGAAGGAAAAAAAATACTCATCATCAGTATTCCTGTGTGTTTTAAGCATGGGCACAATTGTATCATACATCAAACAGTTCAACAGATGTATGCATGCATAAGTTAGATGTCATGAGTGTTTTTGTTTAATTTGACTTTAACCTTTTAATAGGGTACTCTCCAAGTAAGTCATCCTCCATAGAACGGCGAATTAGAACAGGTGGCTGCGGATAGAGTCTCAAAGACTGTAAAGTGGGAAAACAATAAGTTAACCATAAAGATGTTAGACCTGCGGAATTTACAGGAAAAGTTCTATTTAGATTGCAGAGTTACTTTTTCTCACTTCATTAATTACTCGAGTTGTATATTTGAGCTTCTTCATGTCTTCAATGGTTGGAAACCGATCGCCTAGAACTGAATCAACCTAAAATAGTAGTTTAACAACAAGGTAGTAATTACCTTTATCACATCCAGATAAAGAAAAACGTATCAATGTTATGGAAATGAAAATAGCTTCAACCCACCTCATTTTGAAGCTTGGACATGACACTAGGTTCCTGCAAGTTGATAGAACAAAACAAAGAGCAATATCCTTAGGCCAAACTCTGAAAATGTAAATATTAGATATGTACATGCCAAAAGCATCACATACATGCATATACATTAATGAATATGCAAGTAGACAGAGACAATAGGTATATTGATGTATGGATGGATGGATGAATAAATATATGTCCATACAGAAAGATTCCACTGTGTCAGCCCTGGCTCCTGAATAAACCTCCTTTTTATGGACTATTGCCAACATAAATCATTAAAAGATAGGTCTAGTAGTTAACATTACATAGTTAATAATATTATTACAGATACTCTATGCGTTTGTTTCAGGGAAAATTTCATCAATTATATATAGAAGTATGTAAAAGCTTAGGTCCAAATTTTTCAAAAAATACCTTCACAAGAAGATAAAAGGTCCATGTCAGCACTGCAGCAGATGTTTCATGTCCAGCTATAAGCATTGTCATTAGATCATCACGGAGTTGTTTGCTTGAGACCTACAAATTTCTGCATGAGCACCTTTCCAGCAAATTCATTTCACAATAACTGATATCCAAAAGATATAATTGATTCCATACATCATCCCCAGATGCTAACAGGAAATGGAGAATACTAGGATCTTGTTCATTCATGTATTCCTCATGAAAATTCAGCTCTTCCTCATCTACCATTCTCTGCAAGGTAATAATAAGGATAGATATAAACAAATTTAACAAACCTGACAAAGCAAGCATATTGTATACAAACTGGCAAAAGAAAAATGTATGCTCCCCACCCCCCTTTTCCCAGCAAAAATAATAAAGTTAAAAAGAAAAAAAGGGCACTATACCAAATCACTGTAGGTGAATGTCGGCTTTTAAATAGAATTACGGTTTACTCATTGAAGCTTATCTAAGGTGTATATTACTTTCTAAATTCTTCATTTTCAAGTTGTTGAATAATCATCCCGGAGGTTTGTTGTCACTTATTCTGTATTATATCATCACGCCATTCCAACTTTTTCTTCCTAATTCCCCTTCACAATATCAACGAACAACAATTCTCGTAATACAGCCTGCAAAATATAAAATCTTCACCTTGCAGATTGCAATCAGATCGTCTAGTGTATCGTTAATCAGCTTCAGGGCCGCATTCACCATTTTTAGCTTTGGTGAAATGTCTTTCCATATAGGAATCTCCCAAAATGGGATTGGTGCAACACTCCGGTATTCTGCTTCTCGTAACACAGTATACACAGCCTGATCTAGCCAAAAATCATAGAAAAATGCAATTTGCCAAGCATTAGAGCTTCTTGAAGAATCATTATGAATGAATGGTACTCAAGCAGTCATTAGTTTAAAAACTGGAAAAGAAAAAAAGTCAAAGGTGGTACCTCTACTATTCCAGTATCAACTTTTAAAGAATCAAAATCATAATTGAATACTGCTTTCCCAATTATATCCAATGTCAAGCGCGAGAAAAGGGACTCCATCTCCACATCCTCACCATCAGATGCAGCATCATCAAGCTTTTTACACAGTCTATCTGTTGATTCTCCAAAAAGGCTAATCATTGCCGACACAAACTACAGTACGCAATTTGTAGAGATGTCAGTAACAGAAGAAGAAGGACGTTGATTGGCTGGTCAAGCATTTTAAGTTTAGCTTTCTCTCTCATAGACGAAGATTGTAGTCCAAGTCAGAGAACTGAAAATGAAATCAGAAACATGAATGAAATCTTGCAACGGTCGACATACTACCTTTTGATGCAATGCTGGGACAACAGCCCGTCGCCTACGCCGCCAAATTTCTCCATCAGCAGGGATAAGCCCCTTCCCCATAACAAAATCCAAAATTTCAGCTAAAATACCCTGTCACAGTTTAAAGCAATTAACTCTACTATTACAATTGTGCATATGAAATCAACTGACATTGTTCTTGATCATTAAACCTAGTCGATAATAGGAAGAAAGCAGGAAAAATATTCTTGCCCCATTTGGTTTACCTTTGAAAAAGCTTTTGGATTGTCCTTCAATATATGTTTTGCGATTGAAGGATCTGAAACAATTATAAAGGACTGCAGGACAGCCACAAGGATGATTAGTCAAACGTGAACATCATAAAGAAAGGGGAAACAAAGTAAAAGAAAACGAACCTTAGGACCAAATGTTAACCTAAATATTCCACCATAAGTCAGGTAAAGCTCATACAAGGCTAGGAAGAAAGCTTCATTCTGAAGGGCCCTAATTGATCCTTTTGCCTCTGGAATTCTCGGATAATCCTCAAGGCTGCCCGTCCATTTGAGCAAGGATTCAACAACCACTTTAGGAATGCCCAATTTTAACAGGTTATTTCTCAGTTGCGATGGGAAGCTATCAGCCACAACAAAGATGCCAGTAACCACGAAGAAAATCATTCAGCATATCAAAATATTTTAACATTCATTATTAAAATGACAAATTATTTATCAAGATCATAACATAAATATTGACTACATGGAGGACAATTGTAGTGATCCTTTTCACTATCAGTAACAAAAACAGTCACCCATAAATCTCATCAATGCCAATTTTAATAATTTTTAATAACTAAAACTTGAAAAAACACAATGATAGTTTCCATGACCTGTTATAAAAGTATTTTTATAATTACATGGTTTAAATTACAAATGGATAAAATGCGTGGTGGATAAATGGGTACTACTTATGGAATCCTCGAAATGTGTGGATGAAGAGTGACTTGAGTGTTTATAAGCAGTTTACAAGCATGATCCAAACATAGGCGAAGAGGGAAAGTAAATTGACTTTATGTCAATGAAATATTTTATATTAATTAACTAAATACACAAAAATAATATTATATAACGACTCATAAATTAATAAACAACATTCAGAGAGGTGATAATTCTTTATGCAAGTTATTATATGTATCAACTAATGGAGAATCGATAATTGACTAAAAGCTTGTGTGGGTTAAATTATAAATAAATAAATATAAATGAGTAGTGAATAAGTGGGGACTACTTGTGGATTCCTCTAAATGTTTGGATAAAAGTATCTTGCGTGTTTATAAACATATGCCAAACATAGGCTAAGAGTGAGCGATATATAAGTGTAGAATGGAGAACTATAATAACCTAATACCTTGTAGTATTCGGTGCCAGTCCTGGTCTTCCTAACATGGACCAAATAACTCAATATGCTACTTACACTATCTTCAGAACAAAAATTCCCTACTTACCTCGACGGAAATTATAATACTCTCATTTGGTAAAAATTTCCGTCACTCAGTTTATCCTTTTCATTGTAGAGGTCCAGGTTCACAACTTTCAATCAACAGTAGCATAAAAAGTTGTACCTCCCCCTTATACCAAAGCCCAAAAGACAAATTAAAGTCAAGTACACTGTATAAACTACTACTTCTATTTTTTATAGAATGCAACCGATAAACCACGAGGTACAATACCACAACGTAGTACTCTATGCTTTTCAATAATTGTACCTTCCTCTGTTCCTCTATATAACAGTTATCCCCGTATTAGCTCAGTTCAACAGAATTGCGACAAAACTACATACGATAAGGTGCCATTTCGAACGTGAATATGCAGAATGTACCTCAATTTTTTGACAGTGAATTTACCAGAGGCAATACCGGCCGACAGCTCAGCCCGGCGTTTCTCTTCCAAAAGCTTCTCCACATTCTGTACGCCGTCATCCAGAGACCCACCACCTGGCCCTCTCCCATTACTCGAACTCAAGCAACTTACCACACAACGCCCTGCACATCCACAAACCAAACAACAAATAAAGCACACATATACAGAGTATGTACACTTTTTTCATCTATATAAGTTATACCGTTTGTTATACCGTTTGTTTTTGAACGAATTATGGGTTTAAATTGTTTGCTTTTGAATTTAGTTTGAAGGATCTGGTCTGGAAAATGAAGGTGATGAAGATTGGCAGCCATTGAGAGAGAGAGAGGTGATGATAACGTGTGGAGAGAGAGACAGAGAGAGGTGATGATAACGTGGAAAGTGCAAATGCTGATTAAATGCAACTAGTGAGAGATAATTTTTAATGCCAGAGACGGAGTGTTGGACAATGTGCAGTAAATTTTGTACCTTGATCTGTTAGAGGCTGAAATTGATCTGGCATTAGTTGTATCCGATGCCTGCTGCTAACGAACAAGAGGAGGAATCTTTCGCGGGAAGACTTTTTAAAGAATCAATATTTATTTCTTTCGTCCCTTTCGAAAGTAGAGTAAATGGCCGGCAATACTCAAATGATTCCTTTGAAAATATATATTCGAGAAACCAATTATAACATGTCAAAAGAAAAATTATAGCCATCATTTTTTAATGATAACTACTATATTCGTGTTTTGGTAATTTGATATAGGGCGCGTTCTGTATATTCCTATAATCGTACTCATAGAAAGAGAATCAATTTGAGGTATGAACTTTTTATATTTGAGCTATTTATCAAACATATTCGCACGAAGAGGAGACCACGAGACTTTAGGATAGCATTTTCCACGGCTTTCTTAGGTCAATCTTTCTAAATCTCTTCTTATATTTTATGTTATTTAATTTATTATTGTTAAGAATTACGTATCGAATCGATACCACTTGTTAGAAAACTAGTGTTGTTAACGTGCGTTGCACATTAGTTAGTTGTTTAATATTGAAAATAAATATATTGTATCTTTTCGATTCTCCATATGAACATTTGGTATTAAATGTATTCAACGTTCGTCACAAATGTATTCTTAACTAAATATAATCAACGATTTAATGATTTTCTTTTATATTAGGTTGTAAATGTTTTAGGAGTTTAAATGAAGAGTTAATTATTCAAGTACATTGTAGCTAGTTATTTGTTTAGATTCAAGTTGTTTGTGTTAGGAACCTAATCACATTAATTTAAAGTTCTAATGATAAGAAATTTGATTGTTATTTTTGTGTCATTTTTAATCATATAATCTAACTATTAACTCCTAAAAACAACATATTCAATCGTCAAGAAGTTAAAGATTGAAAATACTGGGACTTCTATGCAGCTTTGTTGAAAAAGATATTGTTAAGTCACAAAAAAAATCCATATAATTACGATCATATTCATTTATACAAAATGCATTCAAATAATTTTTACTAAAAAATGATATTGAAGTTCTGAGGTTATATGCAAAAGGTAACACATAGAATTGACATTCAACTGTTGTTAGAGCCTTTTCTTCAAGATGAGCACGGGAATAGAAAGCAACAATTGATATGTCCGAAATTCTTAAAGTTGAATCATTAGCTGCAGAATCTCCAAACTTGGGTTTCTTCTTAACAACTGCATGAATCTGAGAGTCAAATCATTATATACTTTAGAAAAATTGAGCTCTTCATTTCCTAATTCTAAAATTTGACATCTTAAAATAAGATTCTACAACTGAAATAAGATTTTTATGATACATGTTTTATAATCAAAGCGGGTACGGATCTAATTTTCAAGTTTTTGAATATCACTCACTTTGATTGCTCCATCAGTATCAAGCATTAAAAGTAGTTCAGTAGGAGAGTGAAGCATCTCTGCTTCAAACGTTAATCACCAACCAGTTAAAGAAAAAAAAAACTAAGACATAAGGGAAGGATGACAGCTAGCTTGTCAAATACAAAAGGAAAGTTTCGCTATTGCAAATGAAACAATTATTTAACTTGTACTTACAGTTATATTTCAACTTAATGGTACCCACATCTACATTATAAATGGATAATTTGTATCCGGACACCTTCAACAAGAAACAAATAATATTAGTATATATTCGATGAGATTCATACGGAAACTTCTAAATACCACTTCACTAGACAAAGCTAGGTAAGTTTGAAAAGAGAGACAAGAATGATAGCATTTACAATTTGTTGAATTAAATTCTCTAAGAAAAAATCATGCCTATTTAACTAATGGCGAAAGTGAACATGGAAAATGCTATCAATCTTGTCTGTATAGTAACTATTTCTTTCCAACTTCCAACTCTGAGTAAAGGGTGAGAAATTATGAGATGAAGAAAAAAAATAAATTCTCACATAGGTATTAGATGCATCTTTGGGTAATATTTCATTGAAATCATGACTTGGAAAACTGAGTGTCAAACCAATATAGAAGACACATTAAGATTATTAAAATCATTACCTGATCCAAAAATAGGTTCTCATTATAAGGAGCTCTGCATAGTGCAAGTTGGAGTTCTTCCTACAAAAGAACAAAATGCTAAAATTAAAGATAAATTATGAGAGATTAAATAAATCAGCTAACCATTATTACCGCAAGGTAGGATTCAAACAAGAAGCAAGTCACCATGAATACCAAAATAGGATTTACATCAAGACATTTAAAATATCTTTCGACAAACTTTTGAATAAATTATGAATGAGAATATGATTGATGAAAATTACAGGTGAAAATGTCAACATGCTTATGTTTGTTGCATATTTAATTCAATATAAGTATATACCTTATATTATCAAACATTTTAATATGTATAAGTGCACAAGCACTAAAATAATATTCAAGCCATGGTCCGCATTTATCGACATGTAGGCTCAATTGAACATCTTTTGCTTCCTCCTTTTTGCCACATAAGATTTACTTTTATATTGTTTACTTCTTTTATATATTTACACTTCTAGTTATTATTAAAGTGTCGAAAAAAAAAATGGAAACACCCATGTCTCCGTGCACCTACGGAGACATGTAAAAATCAGAAAACTTCATATTTGATTAGTTAGGGATAGAGTTGGTTTGTTAAAAAAAAAAAAGACCCATGCACGGAGACACGATCCATCCGTGTCTCTGTGCCACACAATGACACCGTGTCTCCACGTGGGAGACACATTGTGTGTGCACACGGAGACATCGTGTCTCCGTTTGGCACAGAGACAAACATGGTGTCTTCGTGTGGGTATGGAGAATTTTTTATTTTTTATTTTGTACCAATAACATTTTTTTCAAATATTTTGAGATACAAATTTGTTTAAATAAGTCAACGAAATCTTCACAATTCATATAAAAAAGTGAATTATTTTATGTTGTTGGGAGTTACCATAAGAGCGAAACCAGACAAAACTCAAATTCACCCAACAAAATCATCCAATCCCGATACTCAAGTTTTTAATTTAAAGCATCTATCTCAATTTTAAGACTCAACCCACGCAGTCAAACATAAAATTCATTATATATATTCACATCACATAAAACCCATTAAATTACAACCCCCAAATCAAGAAAAATCTCTCGCTAGTTGAAAAGTCAAAAGCAAAACCCAGAAAAAGAAATAATCCAAATCTAAGGTTATTCCAACTGCACGAGTTTGTCAAATTCTTCTGGGAGCAAAAAATCTATTGCAAATAGAAAGAAAGGAAAAGTTTGCAATGGGAGGTTGTATGGGAAAATGGAGGAGGAGTGGGTGGTTGAGTGAGATAATGGAGAAGCGATGGAAAATTTTGACGAATTTCAAGGAATTAAAAAAAGAGGGGATTTACAACGATTGAAAATGACGACACGTGTCCGGCCTTTAGTTTGACTCTTTTAATATGTAGTGATAAAGATATGAAAATAATATGGCAATATGAGAATAACAATCACAAAAACACAAGATTTACGTAGTAAAATTATACCATGGGTACAAAAGGAGATTTTATTAATATCAATAATAAAGGATTATAAATTATTGCGTAGAATGTAAGGATTGATTTTTTAGCGATTTACTCCTCATATATATAGTGCAAGAAGAGCCTAGAATGTGGTGGAATTCGAATATAATTAAGTTTATACAATGGTGGAGTGTTTGTGATAAAATATGATTAAAAACTCTGCCAAAAACGAGAACTATTCAAAAATTTGAATAAGATTGCCGCTCAATCAGTTGCCTCGTGGAAATCGAGCTTCAATGCTCCTATTCTAAGCGCTCGAGCGAGTGCCTACTTGTTGTTTCCTACTCCTTACACGATTTCTTTCTCTCCTATTGCAACTTGGACTCGATCATGTCTTCTTTAAATCTAAAACAAATTCCAAACTCCTTCCCAAATTGAATTCCAACTAGAATTCACAAATAGACTTCAATTAGAATTCTCAAATCAACTTTAAATTGAATTCTCAAATAGTTTTCCAAATAAAATTCGAGTCACGCCCTAATTCTAACAATTATGTTAACTGATAATCTATCTACACACAAATCACTTTTTTTTCCCCAAAATTCTGAAATCGTGTGAAGTAATTTGTAAGTAGATGGTAGTTTTATGATCTCGAGCTATTAAATTTGGAAAATTTTAGAATTGACCTTAAATGGTTTAATCAACGGAATAGTTTTATATACATGTAAAATATAGGATCTCTAGTGTCTTGCCTTCTATCGAAGAAGTTTGGCAGCTGGAGATTGACAACAAAACTCTAACTCTTCTAATGTTAATGTTTCTCTTGGACCATAATGTTTGTCACATTCTATATAAGGTTATGTCATGGTTTCTTGGTCCATAACTATGAGCATTGTCCGGCTGTTCATGGAGGGAAAATGATACAATCACACTACATGTACATAGTTTTCTTTATAGGGAGGGACTGTAAAGGGTGTAGCAGTTATTTAAAAGGGTGATGCTACATGTATATAACGTGGTGTCCATAACAGTGTCCTAATATATTCGAAGTGGATCCCTCTCCATGTGTGGAGGTGGACACTGTTATGTACATCACATTATATACAAGTAGCATAGTCTTATTGACAATGGTTGTGCTCCTTGCACAAGGCCACATATTGTGCTACATGTGGCCCTATACAAGCATGATTATTGTATTTTTGGAGGGAAAAAATGGAGGGGGGAATGAAAAGGAGGTAAAAATGTTCAGAAATTCTTTAAATTTCTTATGTTTTTATCATAAATTCGATCATTATGGGATGCCAAAAAAAGTCAAAAATACTACAGCCTTAATATAAGTATATATTTTTTACGTTGTTAATAACAAATATTACGATGCATCAAAGTAGGTCATTCCAAATTAATATTTAAATAACATGCTTATTTAAAAAAAAAAATCGAATGCTAGTTGAATTCATAAATAGTTTATGTATTCTTGAAACTCGTTTCGAAAACTATATCATAGACATGTCGAATAGTCTAAATGAACATAAAAAAAAGTTCAATATGCGTCAAACGTGAGTGTTAAAAAGAGTAATATAACTTGTACTTTCTTTAATTTTTTTCAATTGTTCCATTAATGTTTATTACTTTTACACAACAAATTTTTCAATATAATTTACGTCATTTTTATTAGAAATTTTTACATTGGTTATAACGTCAAAGAAAAAAAAAATTCAGGTGTAAAATGAAGTTTTTATTACTTTATATGGGATATGAATTGTTATACTATTTTTTCCTCCCAATTATTTTCACGTTTGAAAAATTCCTAAAAAAAAAAAGTCGATCATTTTTAGGATTAAAAAAATAACAATAATATAATAAATTTTTTGACGTCATTTAGGAAATTTCATAATAAATTTTTAAAAATTTTAAATGACGTCTCTTTTGACATTAAGTCAAATTTTGTACATTAATGTAAAATGTCGTCCCTCGATCATTTGAAATTTTTTAAACAATTTACTCTTCAATGGCCTCATTTTACATCAGGAAATTTTTTGACATCATACCATATGTAAAATTTTCTAATAAAATGATGTAAATTATATTGAGAAATTTGTCCTGCAAAAATAATAAATATTGAGAAACTCGTTTCAAGATGATGTAGGCAATTTATGGATTCGTTTAGTTTACGATCGTCGAAGAATTTTAAAATTCGCATGTTCTCAAAATTTTCGAAATATTAATTTGGAACTGTCTATTTTGACGTATCGTAGCATTTGCTACGACTAGTTATTTCGTGCATCGTTAACAATGTGGAAAATTAGGTCGTGAGCACTTCAAAATGGTATTAAGAGTACAATATGTTGATTTTGTTTGGCATCGCATAATGTCCCAAAAATTAAGAAAACTACATAAGAAATTTAATCAAATTTTAAACATATTTACATTCAATATAAAAAGGAAACCGAGTTATTCATTTCATTTTCCTCCATTTTTCTTTTTTCTTTTTTTTTTTTTCATTGACCACTACCACATCACCTCTTTTCAAATAATCATGCTTCATGTACAGATGAGGATTCACAGAACCCCATAGATAACACGCATAGGTGGGTGGATAATTTTATTTACTTTTTTATTGAGGTGGGTCTCATGTGAGAGGGAACCCTAACCCTGTACAAAGGGATTAGTCCCTTTTCAAATCCCTATAAAGCTCTCTAAAGGCAACCTTACACTTACAAGAAGCTTTATTGGAAATGATATGCCATAGTTATCAGATTGGTGCTTAAAAAATTACTTTTTTCGGCCATTACAGTTTCCTACTTGTATAATATGACTAAATGTAAACCAAAGGATACGCTAGTCTTCGTTCTATGTGTCCAACTTTGCTTACAGTTTTAATACAATTGATAAAGGTTCCTCAACCTCTTCAAATAAACCAACAGATATGCTAGTCTTTGTTTTTCGCGTCCAACTTTGCATATGGTTTTATTACCATTGATAAAGGTTCCTCAATCTCTTCAATTATTCGAAGAGTTAAAAGTAGTTTCAAGAGACTTTGTACTTTTAAATAACATATTTTACAATTTAACGAGTAAATACATTTAAATACTCTAAACAATTTCTTTATTTTTAACATCGAATTTTAATACTCCCAAGATATATTTATTATTTTTCCATATCTTCTATTGTCACCAACTTTCCTATTGTATTATTTTCCTCTATTTTCTTTGTACTTATTATCTAGTCAGGTAAAAGTATAGAGCATTGAAAATTGAAAAATTTTAAATGCATTTAATTATAGAGAGTAAGTTTGGCTATCCAAATTTAGAGACTCAAACTCATTCTCGATTTTAAAAGATTCTTTTAAGACATAATTTCAAAGATTTACTATTTAAAATAGAGATCATTTCACTTTTAAAAAGTCTCTTGAAGATGCTCTTACAAGAGCATTGGAGAAAGTTATTAATTTCGAGTAATATCCTCATGTTTAAATTGAAGCATGTGAAACCATGAGATAACACTACAGCCATATCACCTCAGAAATTGTCAAATAAAAAAAACTAACTTGATAGAGTTTAAAGTGTTGGATCTTAATTTTCAAATAACCTAGTAAAACAATATGTTCAATCTATCATACATACCAAAGGGTTTCATTTCAAATTATCAAGAATTCAGTAGAAGAGAAAACATATATGAATCCATGGTGATGAATCAAAGAGGTTTGAAGTCTTTCATAGACTAATCACGGTATTTCAATGGGTTCTCTCTCATTGATAGGGAATGAGTAGATGTATAATCTTGAATGATTAGCCCTGGGGCCATAACCCTTAAGGTTCTTTATATACTAGGTTTTAATTAGAGTCTCATTAACCCTATTAGTCTAATAATGAGTAACTGTACTTTGCAAAACTCATACCCAATAGATGCAGCTAGGGCCTAATAGCTAGATCGCTTAAATTGAATTTATTTAATTAGATAACTCATATAACAATTGTTAATTAAAAATATGAGTCCACCATAAGAAATAATATCCCAACAATCCCTCACTTGGGCTACATATATTTTCGGAAGACAATTGTATTCCATAATCTTAAGTGTACACTAAATTTGCTATCTTGTCTCGAAACATCTCCTCGGTTACAATCTAGTCAATCTCCTATACCAGTATGAGATCAAAGGTTGCACTTGTTTTGTAACTAGATCCATCAATGGTTATCATACCAAATATATTCAATGACATAGATCAAGTATGAATGTGTAGAGAAAATTACATGCAATGTGATATTAAACATGCCTATTTTAAACTGATCCTTCTTTATTCTGTAGTGATATCAATACATAGTCTTTCAAAACTTATGTTCAAATCATAAATAAAAAGAACATATTTAGAGTAACACAAAATTTAAATCATCTACTTTATTCTGCAAGAAACTAAATGTGTGTATATAAATATTACAAACACGTGTCTAATTAAAAGAACATCCGAGGAATACAAACTCCCACTAAATCGACATATTATCAAATAAATCACATCTATATGAGCAGTATGCTCATGAAAGACTTTAGGTGGCAAACATTTAGTGAGCGGGTCCGCAATTATAGAGTTCATTCCTATATGTTCTATAGACAATGTATTACTCTGAACGCTTTCCTTAACAACTATATGTTTTAATATGATATTATTGTTATTCTATTGTTATCTGAATATAGCACTGTCGATTTATTCCACAAAAAATCTTAAGTGGTCTTTCAACACCATTCACAATTTGCAGCCCAGTGAAAAGATTTTGCAGCCATATAGTTGTCATAGTGAAATGAGCTATGACTGGCTATTTATCACTGTTCCAAGAAACAGTGCCTCTAGCCAGTAGGTAGATATAGCCCAAAGTGGATCTCTTATTGTCTTGGCAACCCGCAAGTTCAGAATCAAAATATTCAATGATCTCCAAATGATCTGACTTTCGATATATTAGCATATAGTCTTTTGTTCTCTATAAATACATCATAACCTATTGGCTACTTTCCATGATCCATTACAGGATTACTCATATACCCGCCTAGCAGTCTTATTATGAACACTAGATTTGGACACGTACATACTTGAGCATACATAATTGATGTGATCCCACGTAGCAAAGAAATATGAAACCCACAAATAGATTGAAATCGAATCCAAGAAAGCCAAAGAACCAAAGTTTTGGATTTGATTCGAATAATAACGAATCAAAATAATCAACAACACGTAAACGAATGTTGACCCTTTTGATTGATTATTTGGGAATCCCACCCGGTTGATTTGAACGCCGTAAGAATGATTCTTGATAAGTTCGCAAATTGTCCAATGAAGAACAATGGATTAAAAGCAAATTTGCCCTGCAAAATAATTCTCAATAATGTGCTGTGTTCACAATGAAGATTGAAAAATCCTATTTATACTAGCCCTAAAATCAAGCTAAAACCATGCATAATATTCCAAAGATTACAAAATTATGGCAAGAATATAATTATATTGCAATTAGGAAATCCACCAAAAAGGAAAAGTATCGCCTCATTTAGGCCTATGCGACCGCATGGCAGAGTTGGTTGCGGTCGCATGGTTCAAATGAAATGCAACATGGAATTCCCTACAGGACTCCATGCGGCCACATGGTTTTTGCAACTGCAAAGTGACCCACTGTGTGCTTCTCTAACCAACCATTCACGCATGGAACAATTAGGAACACGTAGTTTATTTTCCTGAAACAAGTAACCCTCATGCTTAAAGAATTTGTCTACCGTACCCTTATTACATGATTCATATATGCTGGAAAAATCTAAATCATTCACATACATGTCCTTAATGTACTCAACACCAAGCAACTTCGCACTTAAAGAAGTAAAAAGCACATACCTTTAGGACAACGCATCCGCCACCATATTTTCCATACCTTGTTTGTATCGGATGACATAGGGAAATGTCTCAATAAACTCCATCCATCTAGCATGCCTTTTGTTCAGCTTACCTTGACTCCACAAATGCTTTAGTAACTCATGATCAGTGTGAATCATGAACTCCTTCGGCCATAGGTAATGTTACCATGTCTCCAAATCTCGAACCAGTGAATAAAACTCCTTGTCATATGTAGGATAGCTGAGCACTGCTCCACTTAGCTTTTCACTGAAATAAGCTATCGGCCTCCTATCCTACATCAAAACTGCTCCAATGCCTATACCTGATGCATCACACTCAATCTCGAAAGTTTTGTCAAAATTATCTAGTGCTAAAACCGGTGCTTCACACAACCTATCCTTAATAGTGTTGAATGCATGCTCTTGTTCTTTCCATTTAAAACCTAGACTATTTTTAACAACTTCGATGAGTGGTGTGGCAAGTGTGCTAAAATCTCTTACAAATCGCCTATAAAAACTAGCCAAACCATGAAAATTTCTTACTTCTATTATATTTTTAGGTGTTGTCCATTCTTTAATAGCTTTTATTTTCTCTTCATCTATCTCAATTCCCTTATAACTAACCACATATCCAAGAAATACAACTTTTTTCACGCAAAATGTGCACTTTTAACGTTAGCAAAAAGTTGTTCTTTTCTTAAAACAATTCGCACACTCTACATATGTTCAATATGTTCATTGAGGTCTTTACTGTAGATTAAAATGTCATCAAAGTAAACAACAACAAACTTGCCTATAAATGCACGTAAAACATGGTTAATTAAAAGTATAAAAGTGCTCAGTGCATTAGTGAGTCCAAACGGCATGACCAACCATTCATACAAGCCATATTTAGTTTTAAATCCAGTTTTCCATTCATCACATTCCCTCATTCGAATCTAATGGTAATCACTCTTAAGATCAATTTTGCTAAATATGCATACACCAAATAATTCGTCCAACATATCATCTAACCTAGGAATAGGATGACGATACTTAACCGTTATGTTATTGATGGCCCTACAGTCCACGCACATTCTCTAAGTTTCATCCTTCTTTGGCACAAGCAGGACTGGCACGGCATATGGACTCATGCTCTCCCTCACATTGCTCATCAACTCCTCCACTTGGCTTTGAAGTTCCTTTGTCTCCTCAGGATTACTTCGGTAAGCTGGTCGATTTGGAATTATTGCACCGGGTACGAAGTCAATTTGGTGTTCAATGCCTAGAATGGGTGGCAACCCACTAGGCACATCCTCCGGGAATGCATCTACAAATTCCTGCAATAAAGAAATAGCCAAGTTAGAGGGTGGGTTAGATTCCTCAAATTCATGAAGGACTCGTCGTACACCAACAAAATCATTTATTGTCTCTCCACTATTGCTCTTTTCAACTTACTCCATTTTGCAAAGAAATTTGCTCTCGGTTTTTCTCTTCCCTCTGAAGACCCCTCTTCTTTTCTCTCATGTTGCTCTTCTCTATTTTTCTCTCTTTTAGCCACCTCACTATTTTCTCTCTTACTCTCTTGCTTACTGTTTTCTCTCTTTTTCTCTAACTCGTCTGTATCTTTTCTTTCTCATTTTTCAGTTTGATTTGGTCTTTATACACTGTGCTGGTGTTAGTGGTGCAAGTGTATAGACTTTCCACCCTTGACAAAGTTGTACCTATTTTTATACCCATTATGTATCACCTTCATATTGCATTGTCATGGTCTTCCCAACAAGATACGACCCGCATGCATAGGTACTACGTTACACAATGCTTCGTCATGATAACTACCAATTGAAAAATTTATCAACACCCTTCTATTCACCT
>CAIGRP010133484.1:0-34952 GCA_903798385.1 Fraxinus cuspidata | reverse complement strand
ATTACAATTTATTTTTCCATTGATTGTATTAGTTCTTATTTTTCTTTTTCTCTCTCTTTATTGTTTATTTCTATTTTCTATGAAAAAATTAAATTGTATTCTTATAACTTTTTTTTTTCTTTTTTCATTCAAATTTCTGATAAAATATATATTTTAAATTAAATCATAAAATTTTATATAGAATAATTTATAATTAAATTTAAATATATAATTTTTTTTAATTTAAATGTATATTATACTAATAATACTAAATATTAAATTTATTTTTAATATGTATAATTATTATTATTATTATTTATTTAATTAAGATCTTAAATTTTTATTCTTTTAAAATATTTTTTTATTTATATGGGGGGAAAGGAAGATAAAGGGAATTGAAAGAATAACNACATAAATTCTATCTCAAATGAAAGTCTTCAAAATTCTTTTGAATTCTACAAAAGTTTTAAAATGAAAGTTTATAAGTCTACAAAAAAGCTCTTACTAATTCCATACAAATCTTTAAAAAACCCACGAAATTCACATAAGTCGTCCGTCAAAGTTTTCAAAAGTTTCAATTGAATAGACCCCCTAACACTTGAAAGTTCGAAATTGCAAATTAAATTAAGATCATGGATACTCAAAATGAGAAAAATATAATATTAATTGGATAAAGATTGGAATTATTGTATCCCATTCTCGAGCCAAAGAGGCAATACTCGTGTTAAGGCATTGCAGTTAGGCAGTCGAGGTTAACTTAGTCCAACCACATATGGAAGCCAGCACAACACCAAGGCACTATGTTTTGTCAAAGACCAACAACAACATCATACAACTTACTGAAATTATTTTAGTTAACTAACTTGATTTTAGGATTGAAATTGGCCAAGCCAACTATTGACAGATGTTTTTACAGATTTTGGGGATTTTCACTTGGATTATGAAAATCGAGAAAAGCACACTCCAAACTTGTATATATAATGAACTAGGTTTCTTCATGAAACTTTGAGCCAAAGAGTGATGAATAATATTAAGGTTTGTACATATCCAAGAGAGGGAGGGGCTGACCTCTCGCGAAAGTAGGCGACGGGAGCGAGGATAAAGAAGGCAACGAGGTCCCGGAAGAGACAGAAAACAAGCTGATTGACGCCCACGTTGAGTGCGACTTTAGTGATAACATGGTAACCTCCATAGAACACCATCACCATCGCTGTCGCCAAATGGGCTCTCCACTCATTTGAACTTGCCATCTTCTTGATAACAGTAATCTCCTCCAACTCTCACATATGAGAGGATAGTCGGTGTGTAAATTGGGAAAATGGATGGAAACTAGTTTTTTTATCAATTTTCCTATAAAATTGGGTGATTTTCGATCGTTGAAAGAGGAGAAAAGCCAGAGCAACTGTTTACCAGAACGAGTCCAATCACATTTTTCAATTTTCAGCAATGATCGATGGCAATTTTAATTAATTAAAGCATATTGACATTTAAAAGAAACAAGGAAATTTGTTCTATAGATGATCATATCACAAATTCTTATTAGTTACGTCACAATTTTGTTTGTCGGATCATGAATTTTACCAATTTTTATAATCACTATATTCGGAATAGTAAAAAAAAAAAAAAAACCATAAATTGAATGAATGCATGAATGGCATTCCAACAAATGATTTATTATTTATATAGGATAAATACAAAAAGTTATTTCTCAATGGAAATGCATTTGGTCATGAACGGAAATGTAGCTTATAGGATTAAACAAAACGTTATTTTATAGAATAAATACAACTTATCTCTCATTATTGATTCAAGTTTATAATATATTCAATTTCCATCAACCTCAAAATCCACATCACTCACACCTATGTAACGTAACCACAACTTTAAGGTATAGCAACTCCAAAATTGTGCATATAAAAAATTTATATCAAATCCATGTCTACCAAAAAAATTAAAAATTAATAATCAATATTAAAAGAATCAATGAAAAATATCAAGGGGTGCTTACTTTGGACTTGTTTGCAACGACTTTTAAAAAATTAAAAGCTACTTACGAGACTAATAAACCTATGTTTGACTCCCTTTAAATTAAAACTCTTTATTTTTCGTACTCATTTTAAATCACACATTCACACAATAAAATATTTTATACATAAACCAAAAATTTTTCCTTACTTTTTAATCACACATTTTTCAAAAAATCACTATTCAAAATATCATTTTTTAAAAAACTTCTCTTTATAATGTCCATCAAACTGGCTAAACTTCTTTTTAATACATTTGGATAATTTTTTAAAATACTTTGTCTAAATAGAAAAGTTTTTAAACAAAACTAACCTAAGATAGCTTCGTCAGGAAGTTTATCTACAAGAAACACAAGCACGAGACCGGTCAAATGGACCCTAAAACTACAATGGACCATTTGGCGTGATTTTTAAAATCCAAAAGTAACTTTTGGATTCATTTGGCTAATTTTATGAATATGGATGGAGAAATTTAGAAAAAGTTGTGTGTTGTACTTTCCACATAGATTGCCAGAATATTAACTTACAAGTAGTTAGACAATAATTTTATCAAAATTTTAATGTGCAGGCAAGGGAAATAAATATGGCAAGTGCTCCTGCACCCTTCAGCACAGCCATAGAATAATTTCATCCACTACTAACATAGCATGTACCAAAAATGGAAGAGAGATTAGAAACTTCAGGCCTTGATGTAACATATACCTATCCAAGTTCTTACATAAAATTGAGGTCACTGTAATCAAAGTTCGGCAAAAACCTCTTGTTCACATCTAAATTAATCCATGATCTTCGGTATTGAGGTCGAAGAACCTGAGAAAATGTGTCCTATCTGGTATGGGATCCTGTTGAGAGACGAATCTTTATTAGTAAACAGCTCAGATGACCGAGATAGAACTCCAACAGCTTGTTTCTCTCCATTGGATGCCCAAGTAACCAGATACAGCCCTGCTATAATTAGAATTCCTCCCAAAATGCTGTTCACAAGAATAAGTTGACAAGGTTGGGTTATCTTTGATGCCCCAAAAAATAAAATTGCTTAAAATGAATAGATTACCACATAAAACCAAAGATGAATAGGAGTTTTTAAAGAGTATAACCTTCCAAAATAAATAGGGCTTCCAAGAAAAATTCTTGATAGGAACGCCGATAAAGCAGGTTGAAGAGGCATATACAAAGCAACCAAGGCAGGGCCAAGAACCTTATTTGACCATGTCAAAAGTCCATAGTTCAGAGCAGATGCTACAATGCCCTGAAAGGAAATGCTTAAGTAATTCACTTAACTGAACGCAAGTGAAGTAAATATCAAGTCATTTATCAACACTACCCGGTGCTTTTGAAGGAGCTCTGATCACCGAACGAGAAGATCACAAGAAAAATTTGAAAAATGAAAATACAGAAAAAAATGTTGGTTCCAAAGTAACTAATATAAATTATAAAAGAGTTTGCAGATGTAGTACAATAGGCACCAAGGATCTAGCCCCCACACTTAGAAACACCATCAACTTCTAGATCATCTCCTTCAATGCTATAAATCCAAATACCAACTGAACATAAAAGAAGAAAAACCAAAATGCCAACTAGCAGGAGAGCTCAAGACTCATACTGTTGAAGACGAGATATAAATATATACATTTAGCCCCACTCTAAGAGCTTCAGTTTTTAGATGAGATTGTCAACACACGAACTCAATAGAAAAAATCCCGTTCTATTGTGTTGCTAAATCTATTGGTGGATCTAAAGCAACTAGGTCCTTAGCAACTACCTCAAGCCAAGTTAGTTTCATGCTATTCCTCCCTCTTCTATCCTGCTCTATCCTTTCAAATGTGCATTTGTACATGTGCACGTTTAAAGCTCGAATTAAATTTTTACAGTATCACTGAATATTTATGGAAAAGAAATAACAAACGATTGGGTAGAAGTTTACTTAACTAATCAGAACAAAACTATACATTAACTGACAAATCACAGGATAGTTTTTTCCCCTTTTTCCCTTGACTTCAGTGATCCGAAAACATAAGTCTATTTTAGTAGAATAATACTAATACAAAATCACTGGAGAGAGAGAGAGAGTAAGGAGCAAAATGTCTTGATCAAGCATGGAATTAATTATTTCCATGGCACAATTGTTTTACTACATGTATGCTAATTTTAAAATATGGGGAGCTTCCAAAATCTCTATTAACTCGCCTTGTTTCAACATCCACCACCCAAACAATTAACTAAGCACCAGTTTGGTTTAGTTAAAAATCAGATTTTTATTGAATTTTGATAAAAGTTCATGAAATTTATGGTTAAAAAGTTGATAAACATTGAGGGTCCCGTGAAATGTGTGGTAGAATGAGTTTGAGGAAAAATGAGTTTTAGAAAAATGGGGACCAAACATGGCCTAAGTTGTTCCATATACCCCCAATATTCTAGAACTACCTTCGAATGTTCTCCTTGTAGTCTTGTACTGCCAATCCCATCATCACCTTCTACAGCCACCGCAACCCCCAACTTAATTTTTCTAAACCTTCTCAAGCAAAATATATTCAAATTTCTAATAGCATAAAAGAAGGAAAAGAAAAAAGAAAAACAATTTTGTCAATATGGAAAAATTTGCTCTCGAGCTGTCTGAATATGATAATGAAATCAACTAATATGGATACCTGATTGATTTGAGGTTTCAAAAGGAAAACACTGGTACGATACAAAGTTTTCCATAAAAAGCAGAATTATTATTATCTCACTTCTTTTGTGTTAACAAAATAACTTAACAGTCATTGAGTAAAATGTAGAATGATTATATTTAATATTTTCTCAAACTAGATGTAGTACAATAGGCACCAAGGATCTAGCCCCCACACTTAGAAACACCATCAACTTCTAGATCATCTCCTTCAATACTATAAATCCAAATACCAACTGAACATAAAAGAAGAAAAACCAAAATGCCAACTAGCAGGAGAGCTCAAGACTCGTACTGTTGAAGACGAGATATAAATATATACATATAGCCCCACTCTAAGAGCTTCAGTTTTTAGATGAGATGGTCAACACACGAACTCAATAGAAAAAACAGTCATTGAGTAAAATGTAGAAACTTCTCTCTCTCTAAAGAATGA
Organism: Fraxinus cuspidata; assembly: GCA_903798385.1. NCBI lineage: Eukaryota > Viridiplantae > Streptophyta > Magnoliopsida > Lamiales > Oleaceae > Fraxinus > Fraxinus cuspidata. The sequence goes on along the minus strand of CAIGRP010133484.1, from coordinate 29,845 downwards.
TTGAAGTGATCCTTGAATCTCTAATTCTTTATTTTAATTTTAAATGTTAAAAAGGTTCTAAATAAGTTTTTTCCTAGAATTTAAAATTTTTTTTAGATTTACAACCAGAAAGCAATATACTAATTATGATCAAACATTTGCATCAATTAGCTTTTTAACTGTAATTGATATGATAACCGTTCAGATCGCCAAATACTGCTTAACATTTTAACTAGTCATATCATTTACCTTAATTTATGTTCAAACCACCTAAAACTTCTAAGCTTTGTACAGAAAGGATGGAAAGCAGAGAAAAAGGGAAATTGATTGACGTATATTCTCATTTCTTGATTTATCTGGTTTTTATGCTGGTGCATTCACCTTAAAATCCTCTCCTTTCCACTACATTGATTGTGTAATTTTGTTATTCAGCGGTTGAACATCCAACACCTCCGTTTATTCTTCTCTAACAAATCAAGTAGATTCTGTTCCAGAAAACTAGCAATTTTTTGTAGTAATCTCTCTTGGTTTTCTTGCCACAGTATGAAAACGAGAGAAACCTTATGGTACATACACTAAGGATTCTTCCAGGGTAGTTTAGTTGATGCATAGTCAATCCCTCTTCGGGAGACTTAGTTTTGATGCCTATTCTTCATCGATGTGAAGTTAGTGCTATGTAGCCTAGAGATAAAGCGGCAGACACATAGGGAGGTGTGCCTGTAGATTGGATTTCATTGGCAAAGCAAAATGTAAGTAACTTACAGCATAGGACACTGCAAAAGCCTCGGATCGTGTCAAATTCCAGTCAGTGGACTCATTCGTCATAAAGAACGCAGTCACCACCATAAAGAATACACCAAAGAAGTATGAATATGCTGTCACTGATATGCTTGCAGGATACTGGGCTAAAACTGGAGCCTGAAACATATGCAAGAAGGGCAGGTAAAGCTCTACAAACGACATTAATCAGCTATATATCATAAAAACTTATAGATAACGGAAAATGAAGTAGCACACCTATATTGTCATGAAGAAAATTAGAGTTCTGCATCATTTGTATGAAGTAAATCCAATTATCCAAGTACGCTACTAGAAATACAGCCATATTATAGTAAACCAGAAATGGGAATTTTAACTTCGGTTTATAGAATCAACAAGCATTTGAAACACAAAAGTATAGGGTACTGAAAAGAAAGTTATGAAAAAGTAAAAGCAGAGAAATTGAGAGATATTCTAATGCATGTGAAAGTGCATTAAATGAGAGCTACTCCGACGTTTATGAAATTGTTTAATCACACTTCAAAGAAGACTAAGGCAATGATGTGAAGAAAGAACAATCTTAAAAACAAAATGAATCCCAAGAAACAGGAAATTGGAAAGACCAAATAGGTTAACCAATAAATCAAAAAATATGTCCAGACCACCTCAATTGACTGAATTAACATGTGCCTGGAAAAATCATCATCCACAAAAATATGAACCCAAAATGTGTGTTAACCTACATGCTCATGTAAGCTCTACCCAAAACTGAAAATGAAAGAAGTTAGGCGAATTTCAACTCAACTAACTATTCATTACCTGAATGGCTAGATAAGCTGCCATGCACATGCAGTTCCCAATTAAGCATAAAACACCAAGGTTCCAGTTATCAATCCCTAATTCCAGAAAACTAGACAATAACCATCCAACAGGCTCAGGCTGACCCTTGGCACTTATTTCACTTTGAGCTGCAAATTCTGATTCCTTATATCCAAAAACGGCAGGACCACGGAACATAGCCATTAGAATGGCACCACAAATACACACAAGAGTACCTCCTAACTTAGCTTGGCCTTCAGTTCTTCGCAAATTCACTGTTTCTGTACTGCATAAAAGAACAAATAAATCTGATACTGAACTGTGATAATATAAGTGGATTACAAATATATATACATAAAGGAATTAGATATGAATCTGAGTCTCATATATGTAAAGAAACCCAAACGCACAACAAGCATACACACAGGAGGATGGGGTGAGATAATATGGAGTACGCATGAGAGAGAGAGAGAGAGAGAGAGAGAGAGAGAGACAGACAGACAGACAGAGCAGCATGAATAGAGTAGACTGACCCCATTATCACAGCCAATGCAAAAGTGAAGACTGGAATGGAAGGCTGAATGGCTGCAGCATAACTCGGACTTGTGTAGCCCAAACCAATAAGAAACAAAAGTTGATTTCCAAATATCCTAGTCAATTACCAAGGAAAAGGAAAAAGATGAAGATAAATCAGTAGAACTGCATTACTAAAAAATATAAGCATAAAAAGCATTGGAGATTTAAAGTTACCCAGTCAAACCAAGAAAGAAGAATGAGATAACAAGGCGTCTATTCAGAGGCGGTCTTAGCCTTCTGCAAAATAAGAAATAGAAGATTATTAAGTGATGCACTATATATAACACCACCTGAAAGTACAGCAAAAGAAACTTTAAAATGAACAATTTGTTAGGAATGAGCCACGAAATTAGTTACTGCTTTGTGTAATAACCTAACTTTAATGAGATTTACTTTTCTAATTTCTATGTAAGTGAGTTGCTACATTATTAATATGACAATTTAAGTGTCCAGAGAGATTTTGTGGAGACAGAAGAAACAAATAGTGATTTTTTAGAAACAATTTAGTTGTTCATAAGCTGGTAAAATGAGATTTTGGGAGTTTCCATAGAACATATTGAACAGGGCCTAGAGATAAAGACTTACTTGAAAATACTATAACTAAGATTGATTTCCTCCCATCGACTATATTTATGTCTGTTAATGGTGAAAGATAATAAATTCGGATTAAAAATTTTAATGATGTTGACAAATTAAAGTGTCTAATATTATTGTTGTTCAATGTCCTCAATAATACAATAAACTAAGCCTTATTTTTTGCCACCCATTTGGTGGTTCGCAGCATCTACTAGACTACCCAATACAACCAGATCTTTCACAATCACAAGAACAGACCATATATATTATTCAATAGTCATAAGCATAATACATCTTACAAATACATTGCTGCCTTTCAACTATATAGGAGTTGTTCACGATCCTTGATAGTTTTGTACGATCGTGGAAATGCATATTCTCAATATACACCATTATATTTCTATATGATATTCCTGTAAAGTATTTTATTGGGTGTGATCATAAAATCCACGTGCGCGGAAATTCTAACAGATGGAGTCTTATTCAATAAATATGAAACACATTTATATAAAGGAGATCTCAAATATAGAGATGTCCTGATGATCATGGTTAAATTTATGATTTAAGGAAGGTTGGGGTATCGATATGTAATTTAAGAAGTTGTTAGTATTTAGTCCTCTTAATTGCGAATCTGGAATATCAACTGGCACTGATGGGGGCAACAAATTATTATTAGTTGGTTAAAACAAAATTTAAAAATTATTTTTTAAGATATAATTTTAGCAGTATCCTATAGAGAATATATGATTAATAAGAATTTTTTCAATGTCCTCTTTCAAGGTAGCTATTACTCATTATTTTTAATTGCATATTGATGAAATTATTAAATTAACTAATACATGAAATTTTGAAATTGATTCAAAAACTAAATAAAATTTTCTTAATTAGATTAAGACGAACTTATTATAAGTATCACTCATCCCAGGTCAAGAAAGAAGAACTTGGTTCAAGGAACTAAGTTCCATCAGAGACCAACCCGGCTCTACATAGAATTTCTGAGATGCTACTGAAGCATGTCACACAATCAACACAGAGAATGGTCCATGTAGAAAGTTAGAAGATGCCACACCTAACCTAGCATGTAGACGCGCCAGTTATTACGCTACACCTTCATTAATTTCATTAGTCTGCACAATGAACAAATCATTCAACTTACTGAAATTATTTCATATTCTCATCGGAACCATAACTAACTTGATTGTATACCTGAAATCCGCCACCCTTATCTCACTTATCTGATCTCGCTACAGACTGTTGTTTGCAAATTTTTCACATTTCCACGATCAAGATATTAACATGAAAACTTGATTAAGAATCTTGATAAAGCCACACTTAAATTTGGTAAAATTGACCAATATTTGTAATGTAGCTTGCAAATAGCTATCACCATTTTGGAATAGCCAAACTTATACACATATAAACTGAAACAGATATATGTATAAACACGGAGATCTAGAAACACAGATTTTTCGTATTTTCAGGATCGAGATGTTAACATAAACACATGATTATGAATCTTAGGAAAACCACACTTAAATTTAGTAAAATTCACCAATATTTGTAATGTATCTGCCCTAAATTAGCGGTCTAGAAATAATTAATGCCAAGAACTATCACCATTTTGGAATAGCCAAACTTATATACACATACACACAGATATATACGTATAAACACAGATCTAGACACACACACACCCGAAAGAGAGGAATGTAGGACTGACTTTTCGCGTACATACGCCACAGGAGCGAGAATCGAGAGGGCAAGGAGGTCTCGTAAAACACAGAAGACAAGCTGATTCACCCCCACATTGAGTGCAACTTTGGTGATAACATGGTAACCTCCATTGAACACCTGCACCATGGCCATCGCCATATGTGCTCTCCACACATTGCTTCCATTTAAACTCATTGCAAATGCTGCTGCCATCTTCTTCATAACAGTAATTTCATCCCACTGTTACCCTCAATGGGTGTATATGTATAATTTGTGTATGTATAAGTTTGGACGGTGGATTGGGGGTGAAAGGATGGATGGTGTGGAGTGGGGCTGTGCGATTCGTGTTGTTCAAGGAAGAAAATTATGGGGAAATGGAGGATTTTCACGTGTATTTCACGTTTTTGTGACGACTTCGGGAGTGTTGAAAGGGGAGAAGAGACCAACTGTTGACCAGCGTGTTGCACCCGACAAACCCGTACAGGGGATCTAATAATAGGAAAATTGACACAAATAGCACAAAATCTAATACTGATTTTAATGAATTTTAAACATTTTGGATTTTATAAACAGAATTCCACATATTATATAAAATCAATAGAATTCAATATTATAAATTTTAATGAAGATTTTAGTCAAATTCTAATTTATTAAAAATTCATTATTCTGTCACTTATTGATTCGTCGTTTAAAATAATTGATTTCGTCAATCTAATATATCAAACTAATTAACAATTAGTTCATTTAAAAAAAATAAAAAAACTCTAAAATATACAGAGTCAAACAAATAAATATCAACAATTTTCGTTACAATATTAAGTATTACGTACAAAACAAGCACTAAATATTTTATGATTAAAAATATTTTAATGAGCGAATAGAGTTTTAAAAGTAGAATTGACTAATTACTTCATTGTTAGTTGTTTAGAATATTAATTCAATTCTAAAAACGAGAACTCAAATCTACTTTTTTTTCTTCTGTAACATGTCCTTGTTTGAGATTGTGATGAGTTTTTAAAATCCTTCTAAATTTAGGTGTCGTCAATTGAGATTTTAATGAAATTTAATTAAATCTTTTAAAATTTAGGTATCATCAATAAGTAATGCATTTATAACGATTTTTATAATGGAAGGATTTCAAAAGATTTGGATGAATTTCAAACTTAAAAATATATACAACCAAATATTTTGAAATTTCACCATATTTGAAGAGATTCTTAATTTCTTATTGAATTTGTGGAAATTTATTTAAATCCGTGAAATTCATTAGAATATATAATCTTTTAAAATCCAATAAAATCTTAGTGAGAGTACCCGTGAGAATTGAAAGTGAAATATTTCATTACTATTTATTTATTTCTATAAAAAAAAAATCAATGCTATAAGTAATTTTGACTTGTTATTTATGATATTGAAATCCAAGGAGTGGAGCTAGAATTTTTAAGGGGACAAATTTATAGAATAGTTAAACCATTGACTGCTGTCATTTATTACTTTTTATTCAATTATCTTGTAACGTAAGAAACAGCTGAATTGTAAAAAGTAAAACAAACATAGAATCAAATGTTGAAATATTAATCAATTTCCATGAAATACAGAATATTGTTAAAATTAGAATAAATTACTTTGAGAATGGCTTGCTTCAATCATTTAAAAAATTACAGAAATCCAAATTTTAGTAGGTCAAGAAAAAAATATATAGAAAATAAGCGTTCTCAATTCAACTGACTCTAAATTTGAGTGCCAACATGATAATATTTTAAAATATATGATACAATTATTATCAGTTACAATTATATATAAATAATTGCAACAACTTACGAAATTCACAACTTTGGTACGAACAACTAGCATGATGCTAACTTGGTAAAGATATGTGCTTGTGTGATATTGATGTAACAAATACATGATACTACTGCGCAAATATGGTAGAGAGGTAACTTTAAGGTGTCATGTTGAAACTGATAAAAGTAACTGTTCAAAAGATTATCCTATTCAAGAATATCTGAATCTTTGTTTATTTTCAACTCCGAAGCATTTTGTAATTTTGACACTAAGGAAAACTGGTTTGTACTACATTTGGAAGAATGAATCTTTTTAGAAATGGGGTAAAGGTCTTAAATAATGGCCAATGAAACTTGGATCTAACAAGTCAATGCATGCCAAATTGATAAGAGTAACATTAACATGGTGCTAACGCTGCAAATATGCAACTTCTGTAATATTGATGTGACAAATACATGACAAAATATGTCGTATAAACGTGGCACGTAGGCAACTCTAACGTGTAAGTGTTTAGATATATAATAGTAGTAATTCGAAGGATTTTCTTGTTCGAAATCTCTTAATCTATGTTTATTCTCAACTTTTCGAAGCATTTTGTAGTTTTGACATGAAATTATTGTTATCCTTCCTCTTTGGAGTTCAAAAAAAAAAGAGTAAGATCTTATCTGAGGTGGTAAATGTTTGAAATTTAATGTGAGAAATTAATTTATATTTTTAAAAGAAAATTATAGGGACTACGTGTTTTCAAGATCTCAATTCATAAGTAAAAGTTACAAGTTTTTCTTTAAAATTAAAATTCTAAATATTAATAATTATATTATAAAATTATATTATAACATACCCCATCCAACCCACTTCACTTTCCAAACCCTAAATATTTGCATAGCACTCTTTCTATCTCTATCTCTTCTCTCTCCAACAGTGTTGTACGTTCGTGGCGAGCGCGCAACGAGAGGCCACGCAGCATTGGTAGCACGAAGCGACGAGGCAATCTCGTTGGTAGCACGCAGTGGCACTCTCGCTATTGTATCTCTCTTTTGCTTACGATATGTGGCAGGATTGAATCATTGATGATACAGGAAATGATGGTAGTGTCGACGACCGCGACTTTGAGGATTTTTTGGGTAGGGATTGTGATTGTGGTACAGTAGAGATGGAGGACTGGTTGAGGTGGTGGGGCAAAATCATTGGTGTGGTCGTGGTCGTGGTGTTGTAGTGATAGTGAGGTGACACAATGTTCAGTTGGCGCCAATGGTGGTTGTGACCAATCATTGTTGTCGCCGCGATAGTTGTGAAGTAGTGGTGATTTTTTGTGGTGGTGTTGGTTTGTTTGAGATGGTGACGTTACTGCTAGGAGTTGGTGATGGTGGTTTTGGCGACAACACTGTTGAAGGCAGGGGTGCTCACAAGTGTTGGTGGTAGTTACAAATTATTTGATTGATTGTGACCAATGAAATAGATATATTGTGATCAGTAAATAATGTGTGACCTAGAAATTTATTAATTTGTGACTAATAATTTGATAAATTGTGATCGTGTAATAAGTTGTGACTTACAAAATTTGTGACTTGCGACCGATAAATAAGTCACGACCATATTTTTTTTTATTTTTGACCTATAAAAATTTTAATTTGTGATTGTGAAATAATTTGTAATCCATAAAAGTTTTGGTTTGTGATCAAGAAATAATTTGTGACAAATTAATTCGATAATTTATTACCAAATTGTATAAAACTGTGACATTAATATATTTAATTGATAAAATATATTTTTAATTAATTATTTCATAAATAAAATTTAATTAATATCTGATTTTAGAAGTTTTAAACCTTGTTTCTTAAGCATTCCTTGAGCCACATTCTTTGGCAAATAATGTAATTTTAAATAGAGAATGTGTGGTTAAAAAATAAGGAAAATTTTTGAATTTACTTGTAATATTATTTTATTGAAGATTGTCTGACTGAAAAGAAGAGAGAGAAAAATGAATTTTAAAGATAATGATGATCAAACAAGGATTTAATTTTGAAATTTGTCATATTTAATCGCTTAAATATAAAATTTTCCCTATTTTTAAAAGTGAAAATTACACAAAATCAGAATTTTCAAGATTTAATTTCAAATTTCAATATAAGGTTACACTTTTCAAAAATCAGAAATTTTATCCTAAACCCTAATCAATTTTATCACAAACCGACAAACCCTAGAATTTTCCTCCTCATTCTCTCTTCTCTTCTCCCCGCCTCCTCTCTTCTCACACTCTCTTCTCTATCGTCTTCTCTCTTCTCACTCTCTCTTCCTTTTCATCGACGGAAGCGACATCCAACGGCGAACTGAGTGTCGTCATGTGCAGCTCCGCGGACTATGTCTTCTTCTTCTAGTAGTGAGCGGTGGTGGGTTTGGTGTTTATGTTGACGGTGCCTATCGCGGACGACGACGTTCATATATGGTGGTGGTTGTGACCGATTAATTGGTGGTAGCAGCTGTGATGGAGATGGTGGTGGCGGTGGTTGTGGATTGATTGTGATTGCAGTGACTGTTGGTGGTAGTCACGGCGGCGACGGTGATAGTGATTCTGGTAGGTTTGGGGATTTTTTTGGTTGGTGGTGGGGTGTGGTGGAGATGGTGGTCACAGTGGTGTAGATGGTGGTTGTCGTGGTCGCGACGGTGGTAGCGTTGACGATAATAGATTTGAGGAGATGGTGGAGGTGGTGGTGGTATAGGCAGCATTGGTGGTAGTGCTATTGTTGGTGGAGGTGATGGTCACAAATTGTTTTATTGATTGTGACCAATAAATTGGTTTGGTTTGTGACCAATAAACAATATGTGACCGATTGTGACCAATAAATTGATTGGTGTGACTAATAAACAAAATGCGATCAATGAAAAAGATAAATTGTGTCCAAGAAATACTGTGTGGCCTAAAAAATTGTTAATATGTGATCGATAATTTGATAATTTGTGACTTATAATACTTGTGATTTATGTCATGGAATTTGGAAGAGTCAGCACACAAAAGCTAACTAATGTGGTTGGAGAACTCAAGCTCATATAAATCACACAAAGGAAGCTCATACTTTCGATGTGGGATTCAGACTCATATAAATCCCATTGGAAATCATGACAAGCCACCAAGCTTCCGACTCGGCGCCCACGTCGAGCAAGTGTCCATAAACCCTAAGTGATAACCGAGACCTGAAAACATGGTGTTTGCTATGATACCAATGTCATGAAACTTGGAAGAGCCAGCCTACAAAGGCTAGCTAATGTGGTTGGAGAACCCAAGTCCATATAAACCACATAAAGGAAGCACATACTTCCGATGTGGAATTCATACCGGTATAAATCCCACTGGAAATCATGACAAATACCGATAAATAAATTGTGATGTATAAATTTTTTATTTGTGATCGATAAATAAATTGTGACCGTAAAATAATTTGGGACATATAAAATTTGTGATTTGTGATCAATGAATAATATGTGATTTATTAATTTGATAGATTTGTGATCGATGAATAAATTGTTACGTATAACTTTTTGATTTGTGATCGATGAACAAATTGTGACCTATAAATTCTTATATTGTGATCATAAAATAATTTGTGATATATAAAAAAAAATGTGATTTGTGATCAATTAATAATATGTGATCAATTATATGGAAGTTGTGACAAATTATACGGAATTGTGACATTAATATATATTTAATTAATAAAATATATCTTTAATTAAAAAGTCCGATATTTGAAATTTTAAATCTTGATATCTTAAATTTGAAATTGGTTAAACTTAATCCCTTAGTTATGTTACATTCCCTTTTTAAAACATGTGTTTCTTTTATAGGATCTACTCAGCCCAAAATCAGAATCAAATAATGGCCCAAGAAATTCACAGCCCAAGTTTAAGTCAAAACTCAAAAATTGGGAAGTTTTATTTTTGCCACCAAATCCAAGAAGATTTGTCCTGCCATAATTTCCAAAAGAAAGGATTAAGAAACTAATTTTTTTAAAAGGAAAATCCCAAAATCAAAAGGATGAAAAATTATTAACTTCCAAGTGCATGGTTGGTCATTTTTGGCAACATAGAACATAGAGAAATAAATTTTGTCATTGTGTGTAACTCACTCTAATATCGTTTAGCAAGTTCAACGATTGTAGTAAGCATAACTAACTAATAAATACTAAAAAAAAAATTACTAATGTAATTTTACGCGTTTCTTTATTAATTTAATAAGCTAAATACATTTGTGTACCGATTCAATATATAAGAGTCGACAAAACATAACTTTACACCTCTGAATACATTCTCTCTTTCCAATTGCCTCCACCGTGACCACCACATCCAAGAATATGACAAACATTGGAGGGTTGAAATGCTCATGCTTACGTTAGAATGAGTTCTTGTGCGCGTGCTTTCTAAGCATATTAGAATTGGAAGATGCCTTACGATATTTCAAGACACACAATCATACCAATTATCATATTTCTTCCACTTACAACTAACTAATTAATAGATCAATTTTTCTGTCACTTTATCTCTCTTTTATCTTTTCTTTTTCTTCCTATCACACCATGATACATGATTTCAACAAGAATAACTACCTAAATATCTCTTAGGATTATAGTTGGTCTATTGTTCAGACTCTTTGATATAAATCATTCAAAATTTTCAATCAATTTAAGTGAACCATTTCATAAAACGATGTTCACACGTTTGTGAAAGACCCTAAATCGGCAATGCGATGAAAGTTTCTTTGTTGCTACAAAATAAACAACTCGTCCAATCAACAACCAAATAGATATCACCAGATAAGTTAGATAATAATTTTTTTGTCAAATGAAGAAGATTTCTAGAAAATAGGTGTGAGTATAAATTGATGGTTGGTGCCTAAATGATGAGAGACAACTACCCAACTTTAATTTAGTACTGCACTAATACGATTTTATTTTGAAGCAAACTCCGATTACTTTTTGTAACAACAATAATAGCTAAATGTTCACGTTTTCTTTTAGTTAGTGTCGAACTCTATTTTATGGAAACATAACCAAGGTGAGACGAATAAATACTTATGTCAATCACTCTAATTTGTGTTTTAATTCAAGAATTACTTATTTCACAGTTTTAATATTTATTTCTAGCTAAAATATAAACGTACTATATATCTTTTTTTTTGGAATTATTCTCACTTTACTTTCTTATCTTTGACACATTTTTTATGGAGGATGGATGGTTGAAGTGGGTGTACAATAAAAGAATAAAAACACGAGGCATGCGCGTGGAGTTGTGGGTTCTCTTGTCTACAAATCTTAAACCTAGCTTCTGCTTGATTGGATGTCATTCTTTTCCACATCATACCACTTTCACCCTCCTCCACCACCACCACCACCACCACCACCCCTCAAAGTTATATTATACATGTGTGTATATTAGGTACATCAAAATCTGCTGCCGATCTCGATTCGATCTACCCGTGGCCGGATTAACCGGTTCTTGTTTGGACTGGTCGGTTGATCAGGCTTCAGGTGATTAAAATCGTCAATGTTGATGATAAAATCGCACACAATTTTCACACGAGTTAAAGTTAAAAAGCAAAAGTATCAATCTGTTCAAAATTTCTCTCAAATTCAATTAAAAATCGTGTTCAATATAAACGTCCATATTGACAATATTGATCACGTCGAAATCCAGGTTCACATAACCTTACTTTTAAACAAGGCCCATAAACACACAACGTAAAAGGTTTGGGGAGCTCAATCTTATATTTTTCTTTTCAATATATGAATTTCAAACTAAACCAACTCAATTTTCAAGAAGTTTGTAATATTTTAACTAGAATCGATCATACTATACCAATTTTCATTATATCGTATATTTACGGATGTAAACCATGATCTAATAAACCGTCGTAGGTTGAATCGATCCTTTAACTAAATTTCATCTTAATCTTAATATACAATTTTTAAGCTATACTCAAACTGATTTTTAGGTCGATTCTCGATTTTTCCAGTAAATTCAATGAGGTAGGGGCATTTGTGTAGATGTGCATGCTTTTTATCACAAACGTACACCAGATGGCATGCGTTAGCATGGTTGGTTTTTTGTCATAATTTTATTATCCCATTTCTTTTGAATAAAAGTGCAAGTGAAGTAACATGGGATCACTTTTAAGAAAATCTCTGATCCGCTCTGTATTTTTTTTTTCAATGGTGTCTAATCATTAATTTAATTGTTAGAAGAATTCCAAAAATGGTTATAGTAACATCACATTAATCATCCCATTAAGAATGAGCAAAATCATTACTGATTGAGGAAGAATTCCACTTGTAATACGTGTTGAATTGTCACTAGTGAGCATTCAAACCAACAAATTATTGAAATTAAGTAGATCATATAAGACTAAAACAAGGAAAAGGGTTAAAGAAAATAATAATAATGAGTTAAACTTTTTGTGGGTGCTTTTCTAAAATTATTTTAAGTGATTTGAAATCAATGTTATAAGAACAAGACTAGATCGACCGACTCAATAAAAATACTGATAATCGCTCCAAAATTTAATCTAATTAAGAGTACAAGAGTCTCGAAAACCAATGAGTTCACCCAGTTTTCTAGTGAACTAAAACTGATTTATCGGTTTACAATCAATACGATCTCACTTTTAAATTTTTTTAACACCGTTTCAAACTCATCATTAAAACGTTGCTTTAAATGCGAAAGTACGATTTGGATTATTAGACGTAGCCAGTGTTCTAAATGGCATAATGCGTGGAGGCCAAACTATGTGATAGACGAGTTTAGGTGATGCATATGCGTAAAAAACGTTGTCTTATTTTAATTTTTAATTAATCAAAAAACATTTAATAATAAAAATAATACATATCAAACTTTTAAAACGGATTTATAGAAACTTTATATATTTTTTCAAAAAGTTCAAACAAAAATATAAATTTCAAATATAAATCAACATTTAAATTTTAACTTAAAAGAATCGTAATTTTTTTTTTAAAGAAAAATATAATAATGCGAGCCTAGTGGTCAACGACAATAAGGCTCCAAGCCCGTGCATAGACGTGCCTCTTAGAACTCATCACGTAGCATATTTGTTACACAAAATTATGCCACTTCAATTTTATTCTTGTTTCTATATTGTATAATTATATTTTATCGATCCATCTTTCGACAAGCAAGCAATGCAAGTAGCAAGTTGCGTAAACTTTTTGGCAACCCCAAATTATTAGATAAGTTAGCAACTTTTAATTTCAATAATTAATCATCATGATTAGTTAATTAATAAGGTTTACTACTTTTATGACAAGATTACATTTTTGAAGATAACGTAACAAATGTTAGTTAGAAGGAAAATCTCGTCGTCGTGTCTTCATCAACTAAAGTTTCCCACTATTCCACGCTTCTTGCTGTTTCTCTATATGCAAGAAAAAGTAGTACTATGCTTGACCTTAATGTTTTTCAACGATTAACAGACATTATATATAATACCTACTTTGATAGACCCGTTTAATAAATATTTACTACGTTAAATTTGATTTAAAATAGTAAAATAAAATTGAGAAACGGAATTGCTTGAAAAAATTTATCAGTTCTCATGTCATATTTTATGCACTGTAAAAAAAAATATTGTATTTTTAAAGGTGAATTCATGAGATTAATCTTTAGATTATATTAGAAACATGTGAACCTTAATTAGGCTAATCACTCCTTGGCTGAATCACTAGCCACTAGCAACTTTGTATTCCAATCCTAAATAAAAGTCATTATCTTTATATTAAGTGCCTCTTGTGTACTAGGATAATTTAGAAGCTATTAGATTGAATATTTTCATTTTTTTTTTATAGTCCGTCAAAAATATGCAAAATATAGCCCTTTTTCTTTGTTATTAGCCAAACAAATGCACTTGAAAGTAGAAATGTGATTCCAACAAAGTAGAAAAACCACCTAACGTTTTTACTCAAATCGTACTGCATATGGAGTCTCTATTTATAACAAAGATACAAAAGGAAGCACAAGCTAAATAGGGAACGATATGACGTGACTTCTAGCTAATGAGATTGTATAACAAAACTTAACCAGAAGGCTAGTAACAGGAGTCGTGATCTTGTCATATTTCTTGTCATCATGCATATTTTGTTGTCTCATAATTAGTGGACACTATCTATCTCTCGTCATAGTTCTTGTCATCACGAATATTTTATTGTCTTATAATTAGTGGACACTATCCGACTCTAAGCACGTAATGTTTGCCCATAACCTAATTTATAGGCTTTCCTACCGCATACAAGAAATCGTCTCGTATTGTCGTTTTCCCCACTTGGAGATAAACCTATTAGCCAACTAATAAAGCTAAGTAGAATCAAAGCATTGGTCATCATCTAGGATCAACAAGTGCAGCACCATATATTGTTACTTAACCAGAAGGCTAGTAACAGGAGTCGTGATCGTCGTAGTTCTTGTCATCATGTATATTTTGTTGTCTCATAATTAGTGGACGCTATCAATCTCTCGTCATAGTTCTTGTCATCATGAATATTTTATTGTCTTATAATTAGTTTTTCCCCACTTGGAGATAAACCTAGTAGCCACCTAATAAAGCTAAGTAGAATCAAAGCATTGGTCATCATCTAGGATCAACAAGTGCAGCACCATATATTGTTAGTCGTGCACTTTATTTGCAGATGACACTTTTTTTCATTTTTTTCATTTTTTTTTCTTTTTTCACTTGTGGCTGAAAGGATTCCATGTGCCTCTTTTAAAATTAAGTGAAAATTTATCCCATGAATGAAAAACAAATGCAGCTAGATAAGTGAAGGTTAATTAAAATTAAAGTGTGTGGCCCATAGCTTTAAAGTAACCATTATCATCACTTAAAAAAATTAATTTAGACGTGGAACGATAATATGAGAATTAACTTTCAATTTTGGAAAACCGCTATGGCAAAAAATAGTCTTTGGACCCCTATTCTCTATTGACATTACTAGAATTATCGATTATTGATTCATTGAGGTGGAACTAAACGTCCTTATATAATACCCTCTACATTTTTCTTTGGATTCCATCAAAATTTACTCGCTACAACTTGTAATTAATGATTCTTAGAGTCTTAGCTAGAATTTTGTGCCCTTTATTCTCTTGATAAAAAAGGTGAAATTGGTTTAAACCAATATTCTCAATCTTCTAAGTAATCTCAATTTTCAATAGTATACGGGAAACTTAAATATTTAAGATTGCGTTTAGTACGTTGAATTGATCAACATACAAAAGTAAGACCTATGAAAATAAATATAATAAAATGGCATACTTGGCCCTATACTAGCGGACAGGAATCCACATACCACTAAGCAGGAGGAATCCTTGCAGCTTTGCCTATAACTGCACTAGCCAAGTCCTAAGAGAATCATAACTAATTAACTTCTGATAATAAGTACTCTAATAGGAACAAATAAAACCGTTTCAAGTTTCTCAATCAAAAATTAAAAAAAGTAAAGTAAAAAAAAAAAAAATTGGGGGAGAGATTGTTCGAAGGTCATCTAGTTGTCACATTTATAGTTATTGAGTCACGTACAAGTCAAATTTATTTTTTCATTAAATAGTTAATACATTGCACAAACAACTAATTTTGAACTCTTTTTCTCTTCTACCATGTTAAGCACGCATCTTATTTAAAAGTATAAGTTATTAGAGATACAACAAATATATTTATATAACTTTTTCTTCAACGATGATTTGAAGGTTTAAGAATATCAAACTCATTAATATGATGGACACTTACACATATTATATAATTCACCTGTAGTTAGTAAACTCGTGTCATAACACGAAAGAACCTCGTTTGCTTTATCCACGAGCAAGAGCGTAACCTTTGCTGGATGGAAAAGCTTTCAAAAACTATATTATAGTTTTTATTCAAGTAATTATTGGTTTAAGTGTCAAATTTCCAATCATTATTTAACCAATTTGTGGAGGATATCATGTCATCACTTTACCTTAATTTTTAACCATTTCCATGACACTCATCAAATCTTACTTCCTTATTTTAATAATAAAACATGTAAAGAAGGTGCATTTAGGTTGTTTAAGGGACAATAATTAGGCTAAACAAAAGAGAATTAAAAAAGTTCCAAGGCACAAAAGGTGTAAGAAAATGGACCAAAAAGAATATGGAAAATGTAACTTCATATAATATTGTAATAGATAATGTGGGTAGGGATAGCCCATACTCCACCATCATAATAATAATATTTTGAATTCCATCATCTTTGAAGCATATAAATCCCACTATCATCCCCACCCCCAACTACAAACTAGGAGAGTGCTTGCTACATGTCAACTTCCCAACCCCATTTCAAATCAATCTTTTTTCTAAGTTAATGAACTAAGAGTGATTAATTTGTGGTGATGTTAGCTTAATAAGTTGAATATTGTAAAGATAAAGTATAAATACATAGATTTGTTCGTCATGATATCGGAACAAATTAATATGATGAGTTCAAATTTAATCACCGTGCAATTGTAAAAATTTCACACGTTAGATGTTTGAATAATATGATCGAAATTTATGTAGGATTGGAGTGTAAAAATATATTCTTTCCTTGAAATGGGAGTTTCTAGAAATACTAGTTTGAGAGTGTTATAAAGTTTTTCTATGATATAATAGTAACATATATCTAATAAATCAACAGGAACAAAATTCAATGGGGGCAATAATTTGAAAAGAAGTGAATAGTTTTTTCTTTTTTTACTATTTATAGACTTAGATAGCAACATTTAGGCAAAAGAAGTGGACGAGTAATGGAATGAAAGTTAATATCCTTTCTTTGAAAGTGATTTCCTCCACTTGAATGTCTCCATAGTGCACATAATATCAAACTCAATCTTGGTAATGTGATTATAAAATCAGTTTGGGGACTTGACCTACAAAATAACTTTAGTTTTTGCAACAAAATTAATTTTTAAAAATATTTTTCACTAAATATTAGGGGGAAAAACAAAGAAGAGAAAATGGGTTTAAATATTTGGAGATTATGAAACCGAAAGAGAAGAAATTAGTTTTTTTTTTCCAATTTTTATTTACTAATTTGAATGTAAAAGAAAACTTATTCTCTGAAACTAGGTCCCCCAACTAGGCCATATTCAACAACTTTTGTTAAATATAAATAGCATTTTTTTTTTTATGTGCGTCTAGTCCTATGATGACAAAAAAGATTTTGTTTTGGTGTGCTAAAAAATCGAGTTAAGATTTACTTTCTAGAAAAGTATATTTTTACTTACTAACAAAATGCAACTTTTATTTGATAAATACACAATTTAAAAGTAAATTTTAACTTGCTTTTGAGCACGATCAACCGTAAAGCCTTTGATTTTTGTGTGTCCCTCTCATGATCTACCATCTTGTTAAATCCCTTTCGTCCACCGCACATTCTCAACTTGTTTATCTCAATAACTATACTCAGCTTCCACACATGGTGCCAGACCCCACACCACTTTTCATATATATATTCCAAAACCAACCATTAACCCTAAAGGTGAGATTAGGGACTCTCCTTGTGCTTCAAGAATATCTACCATATCCATTAATTCAACTTTAATGAAAAAAATTAACTATGTTGTGTCACATAGGATATGAAATATTTTATCAGGTAACTATATTGATAAAAAAGGTAAATATGACCCATATATTCTTTCTTGACTTGTTATCTTTGAGAATTTATACTTAATTGACCAATCAAACAAAAAAAATTAATAAGATGAAGGGCATGAAGTATGTTTATCAGCATATTTTTAGTTGACAATAAGGCCCAATCCACTCTTACTGGGACAGAATTCCTCAGAATTTGAAGGATAGAAAAAGAGATGAGGGATTAAGCCTATTGGATACTTCTTTATTCAGTTCTCATTTCGACTTTCCTAATTCCTTAATTAAAATTGGAATAGCTTCATCCCAATTTGACCTGAGTTTTGAGTTACTTCAATTTAAAAATATAGATTCTAATGAAAAATAATCTTGATGCTTAACTTTTAAAACTTTTTCGAACAATTATTGTACTTTCAAGGTTGTTTTCCAATAATAATTGAACTTTAAGGTAGTCGTCGTACTTCCAGAACATTATTTCTCAACTGTCACTCTTGATCATTTGAAAAATTAAACAATTTTGTTTGCTACATCATCAAAGTCATTAATTTTCAAACAGATGGAGATGAAATAAAGACCAAAAAATAACATTGAAACTACAATGACCATTAAGAAAGAAGTTTAAAGTTCAATGACTGTTCAAAGTAAGTGGTCTTACAAAGTAATCTTACACGTCAGGGTTTTGTTTATATGGATGAATTTAAAAAAGGATTTAAAAAAAAAAATTACCAGATTATACAAACATGCAACAAGTAACACCAAAATTGTTCAAGAAAAGAAAGAAGACACCGCAAAAGAAATTAGAGAGCAATGTAGGCGAATGAGATTTTATGACTCCATGGGATGCCCCGAGTATTCTATCGGACTTTTTTTTCTCAAAATGTAAGAAAAATCCTATGTACCAAACATTATACGTCGATATATTTCACTATAGGCATCTTTGCTGCGTAGCTAGAAATAATAAAATATGATCACTTCAATATAGAGTGGGGTAATATCTGTTGAGTTGACAGTCGTAGTGTGAAAGTTGGATTCCTACCTCTTACAAAGTATGAGATTGGACTTTTTGTATGCACCAGTACGACAGCTCTTGTAATTTGGCTTGCTGAAGCACATCCCGCGATTTAACTCCTCCACAATGCTATAGGAGCGGGGCGGTGGGAGACCTTAATGTTGGGGTTCAACATTTCTTTTTATATATGGAAGAGGGCTAACACAATCATTAAAGTTCTATTTTTATATTTGCTCTAAAGAGTCTACAGATCATATTCATTTGCTAAACCAACATGTAGGGCATGAAATGGATTTAATCTACTTGAACCGTACCTGATGCATAATAAGAATACCTGCTTAGTCATTGTTTAAAACAAGCTTTACATGTTACAATGTCATTAAGAACATAAAATATCAGCTAGACTATGTAACATAACGAATCCACAAAACCAACATATTTTGTGTGGTCGAATGCGTGAGAGAGAGCAACATGAGGTTAGATATTAAAGATTTCAAATGTAAAAAGGTGAGGTTACTAGTGTAAGAAAGTTCCTTCAAATGCATAAAAAACAAGTTGGCATTACGAGGATTAGCAAAAGCAAGAGTTCAATTTAACTGCAACAGGATTGTGTGTGTGTGCGTGTGTAATGTATTCTATATAATGCGCATCCAGTGTCAAATATTCATAAAAGACAGACTGGAACCCAGAAAAGAGTGGCTCCACTTGCATGACCCAATATCTTCATTCTACAATATAATGCTGTGTAAAAACAACATTTCTATGGGCAGGAATTGGAATCCGATTGATTGGTTCTTCCTTTAATCATTTCTCTTTCTCATCCAGTCTAAAACTGTACTATGTAAAAAGAAGAGAGAGAGAGAGAGAGAGGGCTTTGATTAGCATCTAACTTCATCTCCATTTCTCAACCTTTCCAAGGAATATTAGTATTACCAGAGAAAATAATCCCACCCAATAATACTTAGTTGTGCGTGTTCACGTGTGAGATTTTCGTGGATACGAATGTTGACAAATACAGTAGAAGAATAATTAGCAGATATCTTTAAAAGGAATATAAGCATCAATTGCCTTTACAAGGAAAAGAACCACTAGTTATACTTTTCATTAATGTGATCTTGTTCAGTAAATTTAGTCACAGTTTTCTGTCGGAAGCCAATGCCTTCTGCTTTTCAATAGGTTATTGTTTAGCCCATTTTTAACACACGTTATTTCAAAACGTATTCTTTCAAAACTCATTTCAATTACATATTTTTCAATAAAATAATTTTTTTTATCGCATCAATAATTTTTCCTTACTTTTTAACCACATATTTATCATCATATCATTATTTAAAATATATTCTTTTCTCAATAATATCCATCATATACGCTCTTAATTTCTAGGAGAGAGCGTAAATTCTTCCACTGGAGAAATAAATTTCTATTATCTAACTAAAATGTGATTAATTTCAATGGACTTTTCTCGTATATATAACAATTAATCAAAGGAATGTCGAAAAAAAAAAATTTGTAATCACCTCTAAATTAATTGAGAACTTAGTTTGTGGTGGTTGGTATATAGAAAAATCCATCTTCGATGTCCAATGTTTTCAAAGTCACCTCTAATTATCTAATTTAACTGGATGAAGGCAAAAAGTTTATAAACTGCAGTTGAATGCATACCTGAAGGTAAAACTTTAAATAGATGAATACTTGGGTCCAATCTTTTTTGGATGGAATCCATCTGTGGGGACTCAAGGGCTACAAAACTTGAAGGTTGGGGAAACAATGCCAAGAAAAATTATTTTGGGACCGAAGTGATCATCTATGCAAGGTTGGAGACTTTCGGTGCTACTTTCCGTAGATTCAAAATGACCTTCCAACAAGCCACCTAAGAAAGTATTATTAAATAATCAATCGAGAATGATTTTTATAATGATGTTTTTAGCTGAATGCAAATTTCCACATTCACTATAAGATCTCAAATAGAATTTCATTTAGTTCATAAAAAGTGAGAACCCTAGAAGAAAATAAAAAATAGCACTAAAGAAACTAAAAAACCAGTGCTGCAGGCACAAGAATTGACATACACATAATGTAAGAATCCATTTGCAGAAAACCATAAACAAATCAAAACTAATCAAGATGATTAAAGTGAAAGGTGGGGAGCACTATCATTGTCTACAGAGAAGTAAAAAAGAATTCAAGTCTTCATGTTCATATGAATAGCAAATATTTAAATATCATATACCTAACAAATTATTGAAAACAAAGCCCAATAAATATTCTGCTGTTTAAATCCTAGGATTTTACCCTATAGGTTTTTCCTGTGTACTCCAACTTGATTCATAGTCATTAGTGTTAACTCATATCGTCTAAAAGCTTAAACTGTTTACGAGGGGGTCTTATATATTCATTTAAATCTTGCCTTCAACGATTTTTCTTTATTTGTTCTCGAGAAAAAAAGCATGGCACGGTTCTCATTTCTCACTCATTACTTACTAGATTTGAGCTGCATGATAATCCAACTGGTCTTAGTCATAATAAGGAGGATGCAATTGAAAAATTGTTAAGAGAACAAAGAGAGAGAGAGAGAGAGAGAGAGATGCCAGTATGATAAAAGGGGAGATTTATTCCAAAGGAGTTAGTATAAATATTTATCAGAACCAGTGGAAAATTTTTTTAAGAGAAAAAGGTGGGATCCCACTAGAGAGGCTAGGCCTATATCACTGACATTTGATACGCGAGAGATCCTTGTTTCTGTGAATATGCTTATATATTATAGTTCATTTCACTTCGTGAACCCAATTTAAAAGCAACTCTCTAACGTCTACCTTCTCTCCAGACACTACCAGCATACTATTAGAGACAAAACTGTTTTAGCATTAGCATCAGCCAAATTTGGTCATGCCCTTCTGTTTGTAGTGCTACAACCAGAAAACAGTGCCAATTAATGATGACGGGTCAGCCAAATAGGCCTCCGGCCTGCGATACAGCTTATCTGGCTTACCCTCCACAGACCAATTCACAGTCATTTCTCCAACAGACTTTATACCCCATAATTTTAAAGGTCTCTCTCTCTCTCTCTCTCTCTCTCCCTCTCTCACCTACACACGCCTGCACCGATATGCATGTGCAAAAATCTTTCACGCATACATAGAGGCAGGGCAGGTGCAGTCACTTGTGCAGAAACAGAGCCCAGTGCACACATGCACAAAGATGCACAGGCTACTAGTTTCAAGTGAAAGGTCAAAATAGGTTTTACTTGCAATAATGGTTCACAATTATAAGATGAGATTATTGGGCCCTTTTTATTTCTAAGGACTTCAGTGGATATTTACATTTATAAGTAAATCAGCTAAATGCATTTCCTGATCAACTTTTCTTATTACCTTTTCAGTTTGAAGAGATAGTCTACAAGGTAAATTATGAAAGAAAAGGAACTTGTTATGGAGGAACATTGAGCACTAAAGAGAGAACAATACTAAATGGGGTGACAGGCATGGTATGTCCAGGAGAGATTCTGGCAATGTTAGGTCCATCAGGCAGTGGAAAAACTACCCTCCTAACAGCCCTTGGAGGCAGACTCTCTGGCAGGTTATCAGGAAAGATCGCATACAATGGCCAGCCTTTTTCAGGTTCCATCAAACGTCGGACAGGATTTGTTGCACAGGACGACGTTCTATATCCACATCTCACCGTGTTTGAAACACTTCTATTTACTGCACTACTAAGGCTACCTAAAACCCTGACTAGAGAAGAGAAAGTACGACATGTAGAGAATGTTATAGTAGAGCTGGGGTTAACTAGGTGCAAGAACAGCATGATAGGAGGGCCGTTATTCAGAGGAATATCAGGTGGGGAGAAAAAGAGGGTAAGCATAGGTCAAGAAATGTTAATCAACCCAAGTTTATTATTGCTAGATGAGCCTACATCAGGTCTTGACTCAACCACGGCTCAGCGGATCTTGAACACAGTCAAACGGCTAGCTAGTGGTGGTCGAACTATCATAACCACCATCCATCAGCCTTCTAGCCGACTCTACCATATGTTTGACAAGGTAGTCTTGCTCTCAGAGGGTTGCCCAATCTACTGTGGTCCTACTGCGACAGCCTTGGAGTACTTCTCTTCAATAGGGTTTTCAACTTCCGTCATCGACAATCCTGCAGATATCCTGCTCGATCTTGCTAATGGTAATAAGAAAATCCCGTTTTATGCAGCAAGTACATAATATGTGCTTAATTTTTAACAACTTTGAAGAAAGGGCCTCAACATTTATTCTGGCATCCTTCTGAATTTTATGGTTCTGATTACAACCTTTAAAGGAATTCAGCAAAATGAGTTCCCACCCTAAGATTGTCCCATCTTCAGTTCCATAATACCAGGATCATCTCCTGCAATAATTCCATTCTAATAAAGGAATTCAATTCCCTTTACTAACAAAAAACGCTCTCCAAATTATATTCCCAGGGTAAATTGAAATACATCTGAGAGAAGAAAAAATATTGGTAACTTATCAACAAGATCCAAAATCCGTGAGAGAATTTCTCATCTCTGCTTATGACAAGAACATATCAACAAGGTTAAAAACTGAGCTATGCAGTTCAGATGCAACAAGCTACAACTACATAAAGGAAACCTCCACAAGTAAGTCTTCTATTTTCTGCCTCATATTCAGGGAAAGTTTCATATTTTTTTCTCAATTTTGTGTTAGCAAGAATCTGTTTTAAAGGCTTCAATATCTTCCCCTTCTCTTCTACCAATTGCCTATTGATAAAGTTTCTCATGATTTTCAAATAACACAGGAAGTGATATTATCCCAGAGCAATGGTGCACTACTTGGTGGCATCAATTTAAGGTGCTTCTTCTTAGAGGACTGCGAGAGCGAAGGTTTGATGCCTTTAACAGGTTACGAATCTTCCAAGTCCTGAGTGTGGCAGTACTTGCCGGGCTTCTGTGGTGGCACACTCCAACATCTCACATTGACGATCGTGTAAGCATTTGCCATATCAATCCATTGCATGCATTTGATTCTACATCAGAGAAAATAATGCTCTCACATATGATGTGTGATACTGCGTTTAGATTCTACGGCATTCCAAATAATTTCTTGCAAGGAATGTCTATTCAGCACTTAACCTACATGACCTAGACAAAAAAAACTGCTAATTCTAACAAATAGTTACTACCTATATGCAGATTGCCATGCTGTTCTTTTTCTCCGTGTTTTGGGGTTTCTACCCACTCTACAATGCTGTTTTCACTTTTCCTCAAGAAAGAACCATGCTAATCAAGGAACGGTCATCTGGAATGTACCGGCTCTCCTCCTACTTCCTAGCCAGAACAGTGGGAGATCTGCCTCTGGAGCTCGCACTTCCGACAGCATTTACATTCATTCTTTATTGGATGGGAGGCCTCAAACCTGACCCTGGCACCTTTATCTTCTCCCTTCTCATTGTTCTCTACAGTGTCCTAGTTGCACAAAGTCTCGGCCTTGCATTTGGTGCCTTACTCATGGACGTTAAACAAGCCGCCACTTTAGCTTCAGTTACAACTCTGGTGTTCCTAATTGCTGGAGGATACTATATTAGACAGATTCCCCCTTTCATAGTTTGGCTAAAGTACCTGAGCTACAGCTACTACTGTTACAAACTTCTTCTTGGGGTTCAGTACAGTGAGGACGACTATTATGAGTGTGCAACAGGAGTCCATTGCAGGGTCACAGATTATCCCGCTGTCAAAGCAGTAGGTATAAGCAATCTGTGGACGGATGTGGTTGTCATGGCACTGATGTTGGTGGGCTATCGGTTTATGGCATATCTAGCTTTACACCGGGTGCGATGAAGGGTGCTCAGCAGGAGACTCTTTCACCACAGAAGCACAAATAGTTCTCTATTTCTTCAACTGAGGAATAATGTTTTATTAAGAAAAACCACATTGCCAGGTTTTGATCCTGTACCCCTAAAAATTTAATGTAGTACACGTCTGGCAGTGGTTTACATAATTAACTCTGTAAACATTTAAATACTTTTGGAACATGACTTAGAATGTCCTTAACAGAGATAAGCATGTTATGAAAAGAAAACAGTTTGAATCAGTCATATCTGTTGATGAAGATAAAGGAAATGAGAAAATGAAAAACCTTAAAGCACAATAGCATTATGCAAACAGGATCCACATGGGGCATTAGAATCGACAAAACAGCTTTAAATTAGTGACTCCTGCAAAGGCATTGACCGCAAAAAGAGATAATTCTTTAGAAAATTGAGAAAATTAGGGAGCACATGATAGTGTTCTACTGTTCTGAACAAAGTAGTCACTTCTCTTTTAGATTAAATAAAAAAATTTCATAACCATTATCCTATTTCTTTTCTATTCTTTTTTTTTATTCCTTTGGTTTTCCCATATCCTTGGCATTGTCTATCTTTGAGAGGCATAGAAAGCGAATATTCCAATCAATGATTTGGAGATTTGGGGTCTCCTGACAACATACTATGAACATCTGCGGACAGATTGTGTCATCCTAATCCCTATGATTCATAAATGTTAAAGGGAAATAAGGCAACGGGATAACCAGAGAATGAGAAATAAGGATTAAGGAAAGTGGAAAACAGGCAAGAAAATTATGGCAAACTTCGTCAGAAAAGAATACTATCCTAAAATCATGCTTTCAAAAGACTAAATTATCTACAGAGATGAGCAGAATTTCTCCAACTGAAGCAAATCAACTAGAGAACATGCCCCACAAGGCATGAATACAACGGTGAGTGGAAGTCCATGAGTAGAAACAAGAAATGACATCCAAAATCCTTGTCATTTTCTACTTCCGTATAGTGCAGTGTCCACCACTCACTCTCCTTATGAAATAACAGAAAAAGATAAGTGTACGAAAAATAATGTCATTTTCATCTTACTGATTGTTGTGGTAGCCCACTGAGGGTAGAGAAATGGCTGCTTCAGTTGGCTGTATCCTTGTACAACGGGACCTAGACCACAAACTAACAAGGCAACAACTAAATTAGAGGTTGCTGATTAGGAAAAGCATATACATTGCTGCAAACTGCCAAAAACTGAGCATAACTCTGAGATATGGCCACTGAAAGCCTAAGAAGTCCTGGTTCACCTGGTTGAAACTTGAGATAGTGGTCATAGGTCAATGAAACTACTGCAAAATTAATTGCAAAGGTTTACAAGTTTGTATGTAACAGTTGATATATGAAAAAATGCTTTCTGTTTAAACATGGAAGTACATTCTTCATCTCTTTGAAGGAGGAGGCACGACGTGGTTGATTCACGTTTTAACATTATCTTTCTTGTCTTGTTGATGCAGCATAGTAAATTTTGTCACGGTTGATAAGGCATTGTTGTTTCCACTGCTGGGGTCAATGGTTCGACAATTGTTACCTTCTTGCCCCACTCCTCCCCTAAAAAAAATTTTGAAATACAAGGGGTTTCCTAAGTGAATCCCTTTCTGTATGTCGGAAAAATTGGGCTTAAAACATGGGAACTGGATCGTGTGAGAGTTAAATGCTACTCTGGAGAAAACTAACTGTGCTAATAGAACTCAAACAAAAAAAACTTAACCCTGAGATTCATAGAACCAATTACAGCTCACAGAGTCCCTACCCCCACAAAAAAATAAACACACAACCAGAAAAGGAACAATTAGAACTCTTACATATAAGATTGACAATTAACATGCATTGGCAATTTTTTCAATATTGCATAAAATTTATGTGTGTTTCACTTTGTTCCCGAGTTGAATTACTTCTATTTGGGAAAGGTTTCAAATTCGCAGATGTCAATCCCTAGATTTGGAGTTTATAAGACTCAAACCCCATTATTTAGATCTCTGGTTCTAATAACTAATAACATGAGTTTCGATCAATCCACATATTCAGATTAGGAAATGGATAATTGTTTGTTCTTTAGGCAGTCAAGGACTTCTTGTCCCCAGGCACTGTTCCTTATGACATACATATAACAAATAAAAATTTTCTTTTATCCAAAATAATCAGATTAAATCCCTACCAAATCAAAAGATGTTTTCAGAAAGAAAAAGAGCTTCTCTTCTCTCTTAGCCATCACTTTTTATACACCTATCCAACGCCACTCTTCACTTTCTTCTTCTTGGTCGGAGTCAATTTTGATCTGTTACACTGTTTTTTAATTCCTCTCTGTAGACAACCAAGTACTTGAGTTCCCACATTAAAGGTAACAGCAATTACAAAAAAATAATCCTTTTTATCAGGGAGCAATGATGGTAAATTAACAAAATGCTTTGACTGCCAATCATTTTAAACTTGTGATCACCTCTTCGACTCAGTCTTTTGGTCAAAAACTTTACTAAACCCACCAACTTTCTAATTCAATCAAACAATCCAAAAGCTCTCCACCAAAGAAACTGTCAATGATGCCCACTACCATCTCTGAAAATTCCACTGTCATCTTAAGCTCAAGTCTCAAACATGAATATGGAATAACTTCTAGATTAGATATGTTGCTAAAGGATCCACATCACTACAAATCAACTCTAACTGCTGACTTGGAACTTGATACTTCATCAAATATAAGACATGTTCATTAACAATAACACCTTATCTTTGACGACATAGAACAAGGCTTAATATGAACTGATGCTGAACTTAGATTTACAAGGTTGGTAATGCGAGAGTTGATAATGAACAGAGGGAAATTTCAGCTCATGCGCAAACTTTGCTGTAACCTTCATGAGCCTAGTTCTCACCCCATGGTAAAGCGTTGTCTGGAAACCATTTGGCCTCAGTGGTAGAAGTAATCGATATGGAATATTCTTTAGCTTGCTGATTACAAAACCGATTTTAGATGGGCTTAAAATCCCATGACCTTTTGGTTGGGATATGACATCAATGTTACAACAAGACCCAAGCAGCTGCCACATTTCAGCAATGGAAGATTAATTTAAATTGCAATGACTCCATACACTTAAGCCCTCAATTTGTGTCAATTTAACTTCTCATTACAAGGTCTCCAATCACCCTCTGCATTCCTAAGTGGACAACATACACTCTTAAGGAATTCTACATATGGGTTATTTGGCAAGGTAGAACCTTAATTATACTGCTTGGATAGAATTTGAACGCTTAACAAGGCAACCAGGCAAAATTCAATATGTAATGATTTCTTATGCTAAAGCCATGCTCCAATATAGAGAATTGTGGACAGTAAGTTGTTGGCCTTGTCACTGTCTTTCATTATTCACGTCACTTTTATCCGTAAATATATAGAACACAAAAATTGACTGCAAACTCTTCACAAGCATCAATATTCTTGAAGTATTTTATTTCATCACTTTTGAAATTCTATGTGCCGATTATTTATCAAAGCACAAATTTAAGTCTACAAGAAAGAACGAGTAAAACAGTTATAAAACTATATAGGAGCTTTGCTATGTATAAATATCCTACGATTTTTTCTGTTTGGTCATCTTAAGGAAACTTTTCTTCACCTACCTACATCTCTTTAATTTCTCTTCGGTCTCTTCTCCCAATTTGACTAGTAACAATTGGTGTTTCATTGACAAAACAAGGTGTAAGCAATGAACGTACATAGAAATATCATCTAGAAGTAAGCCTCGAGCATTTCATGTATAAGGTTTCAAACTAGTAAATATTCAACAAGGAAACTCTGCCCATAAAAGCTGGACTGCTGTCCTTGAGGCTGATTACATGAGGAGAAGAAACACCAAATTATCAATCAATCCTCCAATTTAGATGCATAACCTAGGGATAACATTAACAGCAAAACATCATGTTTCAGCATTCATAAGTCAGACTACTGTGAGGTTATAAATGTTTCATTATTTATAACCAGATTAAGCGTACAGGAAGGTATCAAAGATAGTGCAGAAAGCCTGGAATGCTATAAAAGCACATTTTGTGCATATTACGATTTATTGCAGTGTTTCATGTGATAATGGTCATCATTTAGCGATACTAAGCCTTTGTTTGATTTCCATTATTTTCAAAATACATTTTTATAATCTTCTTTTCAATCACATATTTTTCAATAAAATAATATTATATAAACTTTTCTTTATTTTTTACCCACACATTTTCCATTAATCTACTATTCCAAAAATGGGCTCAAACACGCTCTAAATCTAAAACCTTTTGATAACATTCTCAATAAATATAAGAGCGAGCTCCACTGCTCATGAAGGATTTCAGAAATTACCAACTGCAAAGATTTTAATTCATGATGTGCAAAGCTTGTAATTTCTTTGCCCAGGGACCAAGCTGGATCATTTAATTATACAGAGAATGCTATAAATCCTAACCTTGAACTTTTAATTATTTTACACCGAGGAAGACCGGCAAAGCAGATTTCAAATGCCCCCTGATGGTTTCCACAGAAGTAAGAAAGCACTTTCATGAATATTAGAACCAAATCCAAGCACGAGAATTTCAATTGTGCATGCTCAGTCAATTCTAATGGGCACTCTTCCTCTTTAACAATCAAACTCGCCTCCTGCACAAAAGCATTTTTCTTTGCACAATCGAGATTCAATTCAATAAATTAACAAATTAATAGAAAGCAATAGACCTTTTCTTTACGTCCTGCGTCTATGGTTAATATAAAAGTACGCATATGCATGTAAGTGTAATCTAGAGTATACAGGCAAATCAATCAGCACAACAGGATCGGCATTCATGCCTATACATACATGTAAACCTAACAGCGTAGACGCGCGAGCGTATATATTCATTCAAGGATAGGAGAGAGAAAGACTCACAAAATATGGCTGAGAAATTTTATAAACTAACCTTTATCGTCTCCGTTTTGAAAATATCAATTGATCACTTGCACCAAAAGAGTTACAATATAATGGTCCAACGTGTCCATCTTTGGACGAAGATAGCTTGGCATGGCAGAGCTTATATTAAGTGGGCAATGAGTCGACGATTGAGAATCGATATATAAAAATTATATTTGATCAGTTTAAATTATAATTTAAATTTTATCAA